>REGM01000030.1:535704-593989 GCA_004194415.1 Aurelia aurita
TCTCGACCACGCCCTCTACTTTGGCTATAAATGCGACCAACGCCCTTTTCATAACTAGAAACGCCTTAGAAAAGATCTTCATTAGTAGCATATTCAACAACTAAATCACCATAAAATCATAAAATCATCGATGAATAAAGTGTACAGTATTGCAATATTTCATCTGATGGCGAAAGGTTCATGTACCACGTACCACGGAGCGTCTTTTGGATTACGGGCAAGGGCCTGAAAGGAATGCCCCGCTTTAATCTTTTATGTTATAAAGTTAAGAATTTCGTAATCTCGCGGAATTATTACATTTAATGTAGATAACACAGTCATACTCGCGTAAGTCAGGTTCGCATAATTTGGATATTTGCATAGGTCGGAAAAAAATGAAGAGACTTAAAAGTCCCATCCGCATTTTTCTTTTCAAATTTGTTCGCATAAATCGGAGTTCGTGCAAGTCGGACTGTTTTTCTTGGTCAGAAGCGATCGGATTTATGCGAGTTTGGCTGTATGGAAACATAAAATTTCAAAATTTCTTAACGAAATCCACAAGTTGCATTTGAAAGAGTGGTCGACTCCCTTCATATTTGTCTTATTACAAAATTTTTTCTCGTTGCCCTGCGAGATCTTCAATTGCCCTGCGAAATCCACTATATTTGAGATTGGGGGGGTGTCACACCCCTCCACACCCCCCCACGATTTTCGCCCCTGCTAATGTGAAAAACAAAAGCATCGGCAGACAACCTCATTCTGGTGTTTGTTACCTCGTTCTGCAATATTAGCTATTACGTCATGTCCTTATCTCCACCATGATCTAGTGCCAACCTGAAACCAGTCTGGCAAACTGTCACCTTGTGCACGCGAAAGATGACTTTTAAGGTTACGGTAAACGTTTGGAGCACAAGATTGGGTTTTCTCTCCCCAAAAGCTAAACTATTAGCGGAACCTAGTTAAACTATACATCATTCGATTCGTAAGAATATAGGGATTCTAATCATATCAAAATAATTGGCAAAGTTTGTAAAATGATACTTTCCAGGCAACTTTATTGCTTAAGAGAGCATACCTCCTTCAAAAGCTATTTTGTACCCTTGCGTTTAACGTAACAAAATTACTTGCTGCTGGTCTTCTGTCGTAAGTGTAGGTGGTTAGGAGTAGAAAGGCGGCTTCCGTGTCGCAAAAAAGTAATGTGCAGCAGAACGCATGCGCGGCGTATGCAAAACGCAAAAATGGATTTTGAGTGTAAGCCACGCAGATATGGTTACCATGCAGAAATACATACGACACCGGCATCGTGTGAACGTAGTCTTAGTCGGCAGTTTATAGGAATAAGATAAATGGTTTTCATAGAGCTACACGCTTTCAAACGTCGTCTAAACATTTTTTTGACTCGCCCGGTACAGTAAGAAGCCGCAAAATAGAAAACAATGTTTCAAAATAGCCTGTTTAGTTTCCCATGAAAACTTACAAAAGTTTCTTATATAAGCTAGGGTACCATTTCTCAACAATATCAGCCTGAGGTTTCTTAATAAATTAATTGATTAATTAAAAGATGGCTACGGACGAAACGTGAGGGGCTGCATTTATTTTCATTCATGTCCAAGTTTCATTCTGACATCAAGCACTTGCAAATTTCTGCAGTCAAAAAACTTGCCACATTCCAGAGAGGCATAATCATTAGGGGGGGGGGGGGCTGATAGATACTTTAAATGCGCAAAGAGATCAACATTTTCTCTTTGAGTGTCGGCGTTTTAACTTTTGTTGACCCAGCGGCTTTTTTTCTAGAAACTGTCTTAAACTTTGAGCTTCTTAACCCTATCTATCTGACATATCCTCTTTCTTGACCTCACAGAGGAAGCAAAAGCAAGCCTATCGGAAGAAATCGCCCATTCACACATGGAAACAGTCGAGGAGGGACCCTCTGCACTTGGTCCAGTTGTTGAAGAGCCGTTTGATATCATCCTCTCTTATGCCACAAAAGACGATCTTTCAGAATCTGAAGGTATGCATGGTCCAGCTTCTATGAAGATTTTTTCCTTCCATGCCGCCCATTTTGAAGGTCATTTGAATATAATCATTCATGGCACCATAATATCATGGCACAAACTAAAATAGGGTTAACCTATCAGTCAAAAGGCTATCTTGGATGTGAAAATTTTGTTTCGTAAAATCATTCAACCTTTAGACCCAGAAATTAGGAAAATGCTGACAAGGTTTTGTATGGGAACCGAGAATTCCACGTTCGATTCTGGTCCATAATTTACTTGCCGATTGTTAGTTTCAGAAATAGAATTTAAATTTCAATCGCAAGTAAATCATGGACCAGAATCGAATGTGGAATTCTCGTTCCCATACAAACTACTTACGAGAATGTTCCTAATTTCTGGGTCTAAAAGATGAGTGATTTTACCAAACAACATTTTCATATCTAAGTTAGCCTTCGACTGATAGATTGACATGTTAGTTTTGAATATCGGCCACGTATTTTTTATTCCACAGCCTCCTTTAAACGTTTTAAATTCTTTTTTACCCAGCCGGTACAAAACATTGGTATATTTATTAATAATCGGTTATTCACTTTTCTTCCGTAGGTGATATCAAACCAAGCTCAAGGAAGCGTTCATCGAGTGACACTTCAAACGGCACTTCAAATGGCAGCAGCAGCAGCAAAACAAAAGGTGTGAGAAATAAATGAGCAGCGATCTGTTTATTTAATTATTTTATCTTTGAATGCGATAGAANGGGCAATCTGAAGACCCAGTGATTTCTAGTGCTAAACAACTCGTTGCTAATGGAGAAAATGTTGCTCAAGGTCGCTTGAAAAGAGTACAAACTCAATTGCGAATCGAGAATGAGATCCTTACTAAGTCAGGTAGGCCTATCGTACCACCGCCACTGAGAAAGTTGATTGTATCCAAGTATCACAACGTAGCTCATTTTGGAACTGCCAAAGTTTATGCATTGTTAAGAGAGCGTTTTTACTGGCCGAATATGTTTAATTACATTCGAACTTTTACCTCGTTGTGTCAGACGTGCCAGAAATCAAAATGCGACACAGCCCCTCCAAAAGCACCATTGTTGCCAATGTTTATTCCAAACGCACCAATGCAGTTCATCTCATTAGACATCGGTTACCTTCCACAAGACCACAGCGGTTATCAATACATCTTATTGATTGGAGATGTGTTTTCTAAATACATCCAAGCGGTGCCTCTCAAGGAGCAGACAGCGCCAACCATAGTAGATGCTCTCCAAAAAAGCTGGTTTTATATCCATGGCACACCTTACTATTTGTTGACGGATCAAGGTTCAAATGTCGACGGGGAAGTGATGCGTGATGTTTGCATCTCCTTGAGCATTGAAAAGCGCCGTTCATCGGCGTATCACAGCCAAGGAAATGGATTTGCAGAGCGAAACATCCGCACTGTTAAAGACACATTGCGCTCAGTACTCTTACATCGCCGTATGCAACAAACCAAATGGCGTTCAGTGTTGCCTGAACTCGTATTTGCACTCAATGCCAGCGAGAGTAAAGCTACCAACCACACTCCCTACGATGTCGTATTCGGAAGACATGCCATTCTGCCGCAAGACATTATGTTCGACCACAACACACACGACAAGTACGAACAAGTGTCCGTCGGGGACTACCAAGGTGAAGTGAGCTCGGTATTGAAGGATGTCTTTCATCAAGTTATCAAAACCTTGCAACTGAACAAGCGAAAAATGCAGCAACAATACAACAAGAATCTGCGCTTTATTGACTACCGAGTCGGCCAGAAAGTATGGTTGAAAGTAAAACACTACAAGACCGGCGAAAACAGAAAGCTAGCTCCCCGAAGGGATGGCCCTTGGACTGTCCTTCAAAAGCTGCCTAACGGAGTTAACTTCAAGATCGAGAACTCTCGGAAGGAACAAAAAGTGGTTCACCATGATCGCCTCTTACCAGTTGTTGGAGATGGCTCTACCAATGAAGTGCCGGAAGAAGTTGCGAAAGGAAATTCGTCCGCCGAATCAGATGCAGCGTCGACAGGTGAAAGCGAGTATTCAACGGAATCAGAACAAAGTGAGATTTCGGAAGAAGAGGATAACGATTTAGAGGACAACCTTCCCATGAGAAACCACCCAAGAAGAGAAAGACAAACTCGAAACATGCCCGGCACCATTCCATGGGATGCAATCCGTATATAACCGTAGTTAATCGTATATAATCTCGTTTTGTTCTTGTTTTCGTTTTTTGCAACTTCGTATATTTAGGTGGGGGGAAATGTAGGGTCGCCCCCCGTTCTGCACCCGTATCGTATTGCACGTATATTTAGTTAGGTATATTTAGCCACCCTTGCACTTATCCCCTCATTCTCAGACAGTCGTTGCTTAGGAAGCTTAAGACCAGTCAATCTGAATACAGTATCTAACACAGTCAGTCAATTAATTAATTATCATCTCAACGCTACTGCATTTAATTAACATAAGTACGTTCTAGGCATACATACAGATAGCTAATATAAATAATAAATACTTTACTACTTGCAGCATGCAGTTCGCAACTAACTAACTTACTAACTACTTGCATGCAGTTCCACACACATTTTTAACAAACATATTTGATTGGGGATAGCTAGCTAGGTAGCTAGCTAGCGCTACTTTAACTAACTACGGCGTGTCGCTGAAGAAGGGAAGACAACTGCTGCCTCAATTGGTCAATATTCTGTTTCACTACCTTTTCATTGACGATGTATTTCTTTCCTCTCTTTTCCAGGAGGAAGACCACCAAAATGTCCATTTATCAAGGATGATCTGCCGCATGACAACAAGGAGGGGGACCGCAGCAGCGATAATTCTGATGATGACAATTTGAGCGATTTGCTAGACGATAGGCCACAGCCTTCTACTCAGGGATCAAGTGCTCAAGAGCAAACGTAAGTCAAATGTCCAGAATGTCAAAATTATGTAATAAAAGGCAGGCAAAATGTCCCAACAAATGAGACTGACTTACCTTTATAACAATTATGCCAATTTTTATCAATTTTCCAATAAAACTAAGTCAAGAGAAATAATGTTACACAAAGTTACACAAATCTACCGCACCGCCAAAACCAACCTTTTCCCCTTCTTTTTTCCACGTACTTTTCTCTGCAGCCCTTTAAGAACTTACAGACTCAGCTGTCGGCAATAACTGCAAACATTACAAACTGCTACATTCGTTCCGGCGACAGATTGCTGCAATGTTTTATTTTCTAAGCATCTCTAAACTTGCCGTTGAAAGGGAGACGATACTTACTTCCACAGCAAGTTTGGAAATGTTTAGAAGATAGAACATTGCAGAAATACGTCGCCAAAACGCAGTAGCCGTACAGAAGTCAGTGAGCAAGTGCAATAATTAATTAATTAATTATTGTGACGACGTATTTTTGCAATTTTCTATTTTCTGAACCCCAACTGAATACGGAAAACATATCTTTTCAACAGGAGCCGGCAGGTTGCGATAGATGCTCGTAACGAGGACCAGGACGCGAGGGACTTTGTTCGGGACATCAAAAGCCGCCGTGCAATTGCAATTGCTGCTGCAATTCCACAAGAAAAGGAGGTGGTTGCCCCGTTTTCCCCCGCTGCCTTCTCCAAGCAAAACAAGCCATTGCAGTTCGATTTTGAGAACCACGTGCATGATTCACTTTCCTTCTACTGCAAACTGCGCCCAGATGACGAGAAGGATGCCAGGAACACCATTCAGCGTTTGGAAAGCATTCCAAAATTGCAAAAGGCGTCACAGGACTGGTATGGGGATTATGCCTGCTTCCTCGACCAACAGCAGGACGACCAACCACAGCAAACAGCAATGGCGGCTCGTGCAAAGCTAAGCAAAGTCGACATATTACAGCGTTCAGGCAGGCCCTTGCTCACACTTGATACCCACAATGACGAGCTAGACATCCACAATGACCAGGTAAGGGTGGATCATTTCGGCAATGTCATGGTTCTCAATGCACCCTTCTGGAGTGATGCTGCACAGAATATTAAGATTCGACGTTTCAAAAATTTGCCAAATTTGGTCTAGCTACCTTTCTTTAAAATGCTTTCTTCAGTTAAGTTATATCAATGTTTGGAGAATTTGAGTAATTTGTAGAACATTCTAGGCATTAGGACACATTTAGGGGACATTTAGTGACAGTTAATTACCTTAGCTTTGTTCGCTATTTAATTGACTGCATGCTTAATCAGCCATACGTAAATAACATATTTGTATCTGTAGTCATCGTGTAGTTGTAGACCGCCATTTAGATGCTCGAAAGCAAGTAGCCTCGTTTAGTTAAGTAGCATCAGCATGACGCAGTTCTAGAAACTAGGGGCGCTTGCCAAGAACATTCTAGGGGTACTAAAAGTAGAAACATTGTAATTGCTGACCTTACGTAATATTAGGCAATAATTAGCAATTAAGCTGAATCAGGATGACAATTATTTACTAGAACATTCGCTTGAAACAATATATAAGCTAAAACCGTAGAACGTAATTCATTCGTCGCGATTGAGAGTAAAGAGAACATAATCAATGCTGTGAGAGTAACTACACAGAAAAAGTGTCTTTTCTGTGACGTTCATTCTACTCGTGAGTTTATTGTCGTGGTCAACAGAATCAAATTCCCGACAAAGTGGNTTTTGCTGTCCTATTAAATAAATAAAACAAGATTGTTTAGTACAAATTGTTCTATTTAGTAATAACTAGCAACGATCATAATTAACTTATGCTCGTTGAATTGAGTTGACACAAGCAACCAAACTTGTTGAAAAGATCTTGCTGATCTGGATTCCACGGAAATATAAAACTTTTCCGCATACGCATCGTAGCAAAATGTGCGAATCCAGCATGGTGGTATATATTGCGATTCATATGTCTGTCAGTTACCGAAACTACACTAAACGACGTTCTTTTTTATTGTTCTTCGATGGGCCTGATGGTTTGAAAAAGCAACTTATTTTCTGAGGAAAGTGGTTTAGCAAAGCGACAAGAGAAGTTCTACTAAACAGTCTGGATCAAAAGTTATTTTTATACATTTTGAAGAAATCTGAAGAATTTCGAATGCGTACAACAGTGATAGAAGCTGTGATGCCACTCAATCGAACGTTCCGTATAAAATGTACAAAATTGTCGCGCGATCCAGACTCTTTCGAAGAATAGCTGAAATGTGTATTCGCTTGCTTATTGTGTCAACAATTTGTATCATTGTTTATCTTCAGGGTCCCTTTGCAACTTTCCATCTACCTGTTCGAGATCCAGAGACGGAACTAACAGATATCAAATTCAGCTTAGATGGCAAATCAATTCTTGTCAGTACGACAGTTGGTGTTGTTCATCTCTTGGATGCTTTTCAAGGACATCAGCTGCAGATGTTTACGGTAAACGAATGTTATGATTTCATCGATAATCAACAGATCGATAATAATCAATAATTGATTAAATACTTTTTTTTTATATTCAGATAAAATTTTACAATACATGTTACATCCTACTATACTTTCTAATTACTATACAACTATACAACACTACAGGCACGATACCATGAAGAGCAAAACGTCATAACAACCCACATTACAAAAAACAAAAAACAAAACAAAAATACAAGGAACAACATGCAAAAATACCAACGATAGAACAAGACATGTAAATCTAAATGAACTAGACGACGGCGATAAAGACTGCTGAAAAAAGGGATAATATAACGAGCGCATGCGCTCCAAAAATAATCAGAAAAAATGAAACGATGGATGCAAGTCTGCAATCCAATTTTTGTGAATTGTATAATTTTGGATATTA
Organism: Aurelia aurita; assembly: GCA_004194415.1. Classification (NCBI taxonomy): domain Eukaryota; kingdom Metazoa; phylum Cnidaria; class Scyphozoa; order Semaeostomeae; family Ulmaridae; genus Aurelia; species Aurelia aurita. Next base: position 543,503 of record REGM01000030.1, read on the forward strand.
GACCGTACTGCCTCGATAGATGCTTAACAAACAAGTCTGCGTGATATGACTTATAACGTTAAAGGACAAATGATATGAACTTCTTTGATTGATGGCTGATTTTTCATAGGTTTAGGTTTGCTTCGTAAAAGTGAGCGAGGGCAATTAATAGGCCAGTCGCGTGGAGATTTGAAACAGAGTTTCATAGCATAGTTTCTTTCCTTTGAACTGTCAAATAGGAAAAGAGTTTTTTGGCATATCCAGCATATTTAGCTCCTCCCAAATGTTAGTCATACCTCTGAAGAGAGCATAAGTTCGAAATAGACTGATCACAGTGAGTCCCAGTTATCGCTCACCAAAGCGAGACTAACGCCAGCCAAACCGAGACCGGGGTATATCAGTTCGGCGGATGAGCGAAACTACGACATGTAATCAGTCTAAGTTCGAAAGGCCTTAGTGTGCTGATTTAAAAGTCGTGTTTCTTTGCCTCCATTTTCTCACAAATTTTTAGACTCCTTTCAAAGGTGTAATAGAAAATGAGCCTATATTGTCTTCTGCAGGGTCATAAATTTGAAAAGGGGGCGCAGTTAGAGGCATCATACAGTCCTGATTCACAATACGTCTTTTCAGGTAAGCTGCGTTAATAACATAATTTTGCTATTGATACATAATTTCCTGTATTGGAAAACAAAGCTTTACTGTTACCTTTTTAGTGTCTCGGTTTAAACTATCCGACTACGCAAGTCCCAGTACTTAGGAATTTTTTATATTGGACCGGCCATTCTAAAAGTCAAGCAATGTTTGAAAAATTGATTGCTTTCTCTACTTGGAAGTCCGGAAGCCTGACAAAACACATCAATTCTGCCATAGGCCACAATTTACATTAAAACCTTGAATACACACTGTCGCAGAGAGCATTGGCTCCAAATCTTTAAAAAGATTGATGTAAAATTCGATGACCTCTTTCTTTGAATTGAATGGCTTGATAGGAACTTACGGTGATTTGCTGTAATTCTACAGTGAGTTTTTTTATATCTTGATTATTTTCCAGATGGCGGAGTTTATTGTTTTTTAGGTTGTGACGTCATCAAATTTCTAAATCGTAAACCAATGGAGCGACAAATTTCTGCTTACCAGCATATTGTAGATTTTCATAAACTATAGTTTTTTTTTAAATTAAGTCATTTTTTAGCTACGGTGATTTTAATTTGTATCAAAATTTTGCTTAAATTCTATCGAAAAAGGAAATCTCCGCCATTTTGAAAATAATCAAGACATCTAAAAGTTCACGGTAGAATTACGGCTAAGTACATTAACTTCCTCTCGAGCCATTCAATTCAAAGAAAGAGCTAGCGGAATTTTACTCCAACTTTTATGCTGTCTCGGAGTATTGATTTCATTTCATTTTCATTTTATCTTTTTTACCCATGGTAGCCCCTTAGTCGAAGGACTGATTTACAGGGGGCCATGCTAAAATATACAAAAATACAAATTACATTTCTAATACAAATCAAGCTAATCTAATTACAATTTCGAAAATATTTAATATAAAATAATTAAGAAGGTAAAAAAAAGGAAAAGCAAAAGGAAATATCAAAGTTTCTTCATTGACAGATGATTATTGTATGGCTTTTATGAAATCCTTTAAAGTTGAAATATTTTTAGCCTCTTTTGAAAAACCATTCCAAAGTTTCGCACCCTGGTAAGAGAAGACAGCAGAAGACAAATATGTAGAAGACAGCAGAAGACAGCAGAAGATTACCAATGTCGTTTTGTGTTTCTAGGTTCAAGTGATGGTCGTTTGCATGTTTGGGCTACAGATAGTGGCAAGAAAATAACTGTATTAGACGGGAATCACCCTGGACCAGTACAAAATATCAAATTCAACCCAAAGTATATGATGATAGCAAGCACATGTACAAATATGGTGAGTATTGGGTAACTCTTTGCGTAAGTTCTGTACTTTAGCAACTTGGGATCCTGAACTTAAATCATACTGACTGAACATATTGTGAATAGTTACGAAGATTTACACCAGAGACCTTTAGCAGAATTTTACACGATCAAAAGTCATTCAACCTTAAATTTCTATTCAATTGCAACGCGACATTTTCTGTCGTAAGCAAAAGAATTTCCGCCCGCTCGGAAAATTCCACTGACTGGAAACTGGCCTTGAGTCGGGCAAAATTTTGGGGTAAAATAGACTTTTTATCAGGCAACCCCCCCCCCCAGATTTTATCTTCCCATACGCTGATGCGCCATGCCATCTGAACGAATCACCTACTTCAAAGCTTGTTCAGCTTTTTATTGATACCGTGTTGTTATTTTACTGTACTAACCAAATCAAATTTGTTTTTAACGGATCTGTTCTTTGCAGGCTTTCTGGATCCCGAGCTTAGAAGATATTGACTGAACATATCGTAAAATGTTACCACAAAGATGTACGCCAGAGAGCTAAGAAAAATTCGTTGCAGTCGTTGCTCGGTTCTGCATCGTGAAACCAGCCAAAATACATGCTCTACCAATAGTAGTAAAGAGGAATGGCACACAATTCTTTACATAATTACATAACCTCAGGTAAACCTAAATAGTTGTAAGTAAAAGTTTTGTTGTCTCAATGGTATTTATGAATCATAGTTTCAATCCTTCTTTATATTTATTCATAGAACTGTTTTCTTCCATTTGTTTCATTATAATTTTGGAATAAACTATTTGCTTGAAAAGCCCTTGTGGCTCATCGCCAATGCCGAGCAGACGGTAGTAGACTAGCCTGCGCGCAGACTATAATAACATAATAATAATAATGATAAAATGATATGAAGTGAAGATCATCAATTCAGCATGTTTGTTGTCTTTATCCTCATTCCGAGATATAGTATGATATGTACCGCATTTCCTCTAAGAAACGCCCCCGGCGTTTATTACATTTTGAAGGAATTTGGTGCGACGGTTGTTAGAAAGAGGCTTTTATTTGAGGCTAGGCGTTTTATTAGTGGAAATGGAAATACGGCATGCAAGCCCCCCTATGCGTGTCTGTAGTGAGTCCAGACTGAGTTCTGCGGCAGTCTAGTATTACTAAAAAGTGCAAGTGTGATGTGACAGTCTTCTTGTGATAAGCATGCCTTTGAAATTGTTTGGAATATTTCGAAAAAATAGTCAAGTTTGAAGGGGTAAATATGGGTACGTTATAAAAACAAGACGATGCCTTGCAATATGAAATGAGTCAGACGTGCGTTTCGTGTAACCAGAGAGATCTTGGATCTAATTATGATGACTGTCAGTTTGTCCTATTTCACCAAGGAACGGCAGTTAATTCAATCAGGAATCCAACTATCTTCGGATCAAATAGCAAAAGGCACTGCACTTTAGAGTCTGGAAAAGGTCGCACTTTGTATCACGTAAATTTCCCCCAAATAATTCTGATATTTGAAATATCTTAACCCTTTACCACTTTGCATCCCCATCTGGTCCCCATTCCAAAAAAGTACCAAAAAATGAAGTTCGGCTGAGTGGTTCCAAATTTTGTATAAAGTACAATTTGGACCTGCTGATTTAAAATCTGGCAACGTTTTTTTTTTTAATTTTTGCCACAAAAGTGGCATAAGTGCACTTAAATGGCACAAAATATTGTCCTAATTATAGATAAGTATAGTGTTTATCCAATTTAGACCATATTTGGTACAAAGTATATTTTGGAATTGCTGATTTCATATCTCATAACAACTTCGCTAAAGCCTCGTGATAAAAGTGGCACAAGTGCACTACAGTGGGACAGAGTATCTGGTTCCAGATGAGATAACGATCAAGAATAAATTTCATACGATTGGCAAAATGTGTACGTTTATTAGGATTCAAAGCTCAACGATTATACTGCTTGAAGAATCTCTTCGGGATTCAGAAGAAAATCTTCATCAACACATATCTCATGAAAGCGCGAAAATCTAACACATTTCTTATCTCTCTCATTCCAATGGCATACATGAATGGGTCGAGGACAGTAGCGTAGCCAGGGGGGGCAAGGGGGGGCGGTCGCCCCCCCAATGGTCAAAAAGTTGGTGTCTGAGAAAAGCCCAAATCTGCAATAAAATCGGCACCTCAGGGGGGGTCAATGAAATTTCTGGCAAAATTAATAATCCTGCAAGGGAAATGTCATTGTTCATGAGATATCTACTTGGTCACATTAGCACCTGTCCCCATAGTTTCAAGATAATTAGGGCATTCAGTGACAGCTTTATCATTCTGCTAGGAACTTACATTTTCGAAGATTTCTATGTTCTTAGAAGTAATTGATTTACCAATGTTAGCAAACAATGTCAGAATTATTGACTGAGCTTTTCCTCGCTTCGCTCGTATTCGATTTACTATCCTCAACGTTACGCACATAAATGTTTTTCGTTATCAAACTTTTCAATTATTACAGACTAAATATGAAGATCCCAGGGGCGTAGCCAAAGGGGGGTGCAGGGGGGTTCCGGCACCCTCCAACTTTAAGTTTGTCGGTTAATCAAGAATTTATAGATTTGGTGTGGTACGATTTTTTAAAATTTTCCAAGTTTCCATTTCAGCAATGGCAAAATTTTGAATCGAAAGAGGCTTTCTAAGCCAAAGTAAAGAGTGTGCCCCTTAAAAATTTTCCTGCAGGTGCTAATTTATAGAAACTTTGCTACAAACGTTGTTTAACTTTCAATGTTAGCAATCGCCAAGATGGAGTCAGGAGAGACATTCTAAGCCAAAGTAAAGGGCTTGGCCTTAAATTTTTTTCTGGGGGCTGGGCCCCCAGACCCCCGCTTTCGTAGCACCTTCGGCGCGAGACAATGCCCACCTAATCGCAAAAATACTCCTACGGGCCTGCACTAACGCACTCGTTGAACTGTTTCCATCAGAATGTGGCGAAAAACATACAATTCTGGCGTTATTCAGTAAGTTTCCACACCAGACTTGCAAAGATTTCTCACTTTCGGTGCCCTCTCTGTTGGTTCGGGCTGGATCTGCAGTTCGGGCCACCCCTGTTCCACTTCAGGCTGGATCCGCCCCTGCGAGGAACGCCCTTTTTGTCGGCAAGTTGGGGGTCTGCACCCCCCAATAATGTTCTTTAGCTTCGCCCCTCGAAGATCATGAATGTCTCCACACCTTGTCCTGATTATCGAAGTTTTTCTCGCCAAATAGCCCATCATGAGGACTCTTCTCCTTCTCATATTAGGATGGTGTCTCCAAAAAGGGGCGTTTTCCGNACAGAGTTTAATTTTGTACACCATATGAGGCCTATTAATACGATTGTCCTTTTCTTTGTCAATATTGAATTAAGTTGAAAGCAATGAATACATGATATGTAACGCTCGACGGAGAGTGCTATGATAGATCCACTTGAACTAGCAATCATGGAATAGAAGAAAAATTGTACTGCTTTCCTGACGTTGCGGCACAAGAAGGTGTCGGAGTTGCTTTTCGTTGACGTTACAATTATTCAGTGTTACGATCAAACCTATCATCTGAACGAGGTCTGATACTGACAGGCTCAATAAGAATTTATGCATTTGCTTTCGTAGCTTTAATTTTGAAATCAATACTCTCACAACGAGGATGTGCAAGATCACTCCTGGCAAATAAACATAAACCAGAAGCAGATTTGACTGGATTAGGAAGCAAGGGCCATTTCCAGTATTCGATGAATTGTTTGCCATTTATTCTAAGACCTGACAAGTAAATCTGAAATATAACAGATATAGCAATAAATAATGATAAAATGATTGGCTACAGAGTTCTTGATACAGTCTTAGGTAATCAAAAGAATCTATTTTTTTATGAATTTATTCATCTACTCTAAATATTCAATCGAAAGTTTCAAGTTGCAAATGATAAACGGTTTCCTTAGGGGCTTCCTATCTGATTTTTGGTAATTTGATAAAACTTAGGGACTCTCCTTTCCTCCGTTACAAAGAGTGCGAAACTCTAATCCAGTATGTCGTGAAGTATGTATGTCTTCTCGCCTGTTATGAAATGTCCTTGTTGCCTTTCTCTGTTTTCAGTCATAGGTATAGAGGTCACTGTCACGTCACCTTCCACGTTACTGCTATAAGGTCAGATCTCCATAATAAGTTTCCTTATAAATAGCGAGATCTCTATAATAAGTCCCTTCAATCTAGTTCTCAGAAGCCATGTCCTGAAATCAGACATTGTAGATGTAAGATCTAAAGAAAAGCTCATGAAGTCTATTTAGCCGTCTTGAGGAAAAGTATTTTTCAGTTTAATAGATGTAAAATCCCCGTGGGGAGCACTACATACAATTTGGGTAGTGGGGATGTACCGCCCGAAAGGGTTCCATTTTCACCAATTTTCGTATGGATTTTGGTAAGAGTTTTGCCGAACTTATCACATATTTCGCATGTTGGTATAGAATTTGGCTCACGAAAAGATACAAATGTTGGTCCCAATTTCATAAAATGTGGTATAGAAATGGGTACTGTTTTAGCAGTCTGGGTGACACCTCGTACCCAAAGAGAATCCTGGTGTCCCCCCGGGGATGATCAGTTCGGGGCGTTTCCCAAGGATAAAAAGGGCGTGGTCCTGAAAACTTTCCCGGGGGCTTGGCCCCCTGACCCCCATTTCAGTTCGTCCCCCCAGTCGTTGGCGGCTGGCGCCGCCACTGCTACTCATCCTAAAAAGTTCTGTATGCTGCTCTCCTTGGAGAAAAGCTTAAATTCCTTGGGATGAGTTGTCATTAAGGGTGGTCTGACCGGTTTCGGTAATGGACTCCGTTTGGTCCTTCGACCAGACGATATACTGAAACAATACACACAGAGAAGAGAAGAATTCTCAAATGGACAAAGATACTCACATATCAGCTTCAAACTTCTGTTAATCAAATTCTTTCATTGACAGCATAGTTTCTGTCGAAGTCTCACTGTGCTCGTCTGTAGTGAGTCCAGAGTGAGTGTTTCACTTGCAAAGTGAATCAATATGGAAATGCAAGACACTCGTCATCTTGTTATAAGCAGGCCTTTGAAATTATTTGGAATATTACATTTCCAAAGAAATTAGTTTGAGTTTGAATGGCATGGCCAAATGTTACATTGTAAAACTAGACGAGTATGCATATAACTTCGTCACCTCTATAATGGCCTATGCCTTAAAATGCAGAGAAGACACACAGTTCATAACATAGTATAACATAGCACGATAAATCCGAAAAGTACCGAGTTTACCCAAAATATCAGAAACGTTTGAAAAATCATAAATATTAGTTTAGTGCAGTTGTAGTTAAAATTCCTTTTTCTCCCGTTTTGTCAATTATCAAATTACTTTTAAAAGGCAATCAATTTTTTTTTCTCATCCCTTGAAGCTTACATAATGATGTTTTGAAAAACCTGATTTTTAGCCATACTTTTTAAGGCACATGCAATTCTTGACTAAGGCAGCCATAATTTTTGCGATTTGCTCAATTTTCAAGTGTTATGACAGCGTCCATTCATTTCTGACATTTAAGACCAAGGAAGATGCTTCATTTGGGCACTGAAATCAATATGACAATCATATGTGCATTTTCGCAGCATGCTTCAAAACCAGGCAGCTCTCAAAAGAGGCATATTAGTCTATTCATACCTATTAAGGAGATCAGCTATAACTTGAAATACAATTTGGTCTTTTATCTTTTACTCCAAAAAGAGCTTTGAAGATTGATCTTGAACCGATCGCTGATGCAAACATAGTGAAAAAATGTTTTGATCGCTGACCAAAACGCATATTTCTCAAAAAACTCTTTGTTTTTGGGAGCAAATACGATCATCAGGCCTAAAGCAGTGATGGTCACCGTAAATAAACTCCTATAATTTGGATATTAAATACACAGAAATTGCCAATGGTGAAATAGGTTGGTCAAGAGCAGTACATTAATATGGAAAAGATTCACAACTATGAAAAATATTTTATTGTGGATTATCATATATTGAGGCGGAAGCTTGGAAGCCTTCTTTTGATGATAAATATCATTTTGGAAAATGGCAGATTTCTCTAACCCCAAGGCGACAAACAGCATAGTTTATGCAAAATCTTCTTCAAAACCCGAATTTAACTTGAGATTAACTTGAATTTAACTTGATTCACCCTTCATGCAGAAAACCCGTCAAACTTACGCTGGCAGTATCCCGCACAATGTAACTGTGCCAAGTTGGAATGAATTCCGATGAGTCCTAGGCAGTTTTCGGAGGGGGTTAGAAAGAACCCCCTATGAATGGTAGCTCGAAGAAAGCCGAAATGGATTAGGGTTGAGTTATGGAGCCCTTTTTTGGCTGAAAAAGGTTACAGTTCCCCTTGGAGTTTTGGATCGTCGGATTCTGCAATTTTTTATGCGCAGTTCGATGGCTTTGAAATTATGGTTTCTGAATTTGGTTTGACCTTTCCAACTAGTAACATAAAGTTGTATTTATTTGAGTGATAGCCTTAGCAATACCAAAACTACAATGTTTATGGTTTGCCAAAAATGCCGAAAAGACGTTCAGTCACAAAATAGTTTCAGGGTAGTTTTCGAAATTCTATATGGTCTTCCTTTAAGAGTAGCAGAAGGCCATTGATAGTCGAATGGCTGGTGTTATATTTTTCGAAGTGAAATATTGACGGACATGTAACAAATAAAGAAAATGCCTGATACGGTTTTTGAGAAAGGAATGTCAGCTATCTACTGAATTTATCTTCATACCACTATGATTACGCGGTGCAAGCCCGGGTACAAGCTAACGTTCAAAGCAACTGCAGTGAGTTTGCCGAAAATCTCACAACGAAAACACACGGCCTGTTAGATTGTAACTTTTCCGTAAAAAACGGATTTTTCAGGCAATAACGCATCGAATGATGGATAGGTTTGTCGCGTTCAAAGGATTACGGAAGTTACAATGAGAGAAAAATCACAGGTGGTTCAAAAGGGGATCCTTAACCTCAACTGCCCTGTTGTGTTATAGATCATAAAAAAGAGTGCCTGTTTCACTGCCCAAGCGCGAAGATTTTTTTACACTTAGGCCCGAATTGGTTTGCTGTGCTGTGACAATTTGGATACAAGAGCAGGCTATCACACAAGAATAACAACAAGTTTCCTTCAGAGTAATCAAAATGATACAAAAAATGCTTTAAAGCCAACAAAGAGCCGAAGATATGTTGATTAGTGGGCTTTAGGCCTACATTTCTATCTTCATAAAACCCTTGATAACACGTGAACTAGAAGGACAAAACTCTAAATCTAGAAAATCTACAAAATTCAAAGAACAGCTAAAGATTAAATATGCGAACTAAATTGAACTAGAAATACTTGCTAAATGTGACCAGCCCAGATTTATTTGGTAGATCTGCGTAACTCAAAAGCATCTTTAATGAAATTGGCCAGTTGCTTGATTTCTGAGGAAATAATTCTCAATATGTGGATAAATTACAACGTAAATGGTTGTACTTCGGACAACATATTGCATTGCATTGCAAACTGCAAGATTGCATTTGGTATGCGTAAAACCCGGGTAAGAATATCAGACAATCTGGAGAAAATACTACCTAGGTTTTCAGGTGCAAGGTCATAGGATTTACATACCATTGCAGATGTTTCTCGATTAATCAGCCTCTCAACTGACGGCTAGCCCAGCCACTGCAATAAAGGAGCAGCTGGAGTGTCAAATAGGCTACTTGTAACAATTCTAGCAGCTCTGTTCTCGTATTTCTGGTAGGTTTTCAATCTAGTTGCCCCACAACAGCCCCAAACAGAGCAACAATAACTGAAGTGGGGTTCTACAATACTAAGATACATATTCCTTAATATATCCTCTTGCACATAATGCTTCGCATATCTTAAAAGTCCTATTGCTCTAAAGATCTTCTTCTGCATACATTTGACATGGCTCTCCCATTCTAGATTATCATCAATCATTAGACCAAGATATTTAATTTCCTTCACAAGATCGATATCATTTCCATTCACTTGAAAACGAGGAATAGGTGCCGTTGGTGTATCAATTTTCCTCAGCTTTTGCAACGATCCTATGACCATGGCCTGAGTCTTGACAATATTCAAGGAAAGCTTGTTACCCTGTAACCATTTCTCAAGGCAGGCAAGTTCCGCATTGACAAGAGCATCTAAATTTCTATATTATCTGAAGAGAACGAAATTGCTGTATCATCCGCATACATTGTCGCTTTTGCCTTTTTTAATACAAAAGGTAGGTCATTAATATAAATCAAAACTAGAAGCAGTCTAAGGCAAGAACCTTGAGGTACCCCTATTTTGATTTCAGCAAGATCGGAGGTGACGCCGTCGACCTTGCAGAACTGACTGCGATTATCTAAGTATGAACTAAACCACTGATGCTCGAGACCATCGATTAGGTTACTCCTGCACCAGAATGAACATAGGATCAGAACAATAATAAAGTTATTAATGTCCATAAATACAATATTTTTACAATGACCTCTATATGATTATACCTACGTTTTATGACAGCGTTTACCGGGGAATAACTGAAGTGCTCCATGGTATAGGCTTGTGCCATTTTTTGGGGGAAAATTCACGGAGAAAAATATCAGGTAGCACGGGGAATCGAAATCACGATCTCCAGATTTCTGGTCCAGCGACTTAACAATTATTCTACACTGGCCGAATGTTTTCATCGTGAACTTTTTAGCGCAACTCTTGCTTTCGGCGTTCGCCTTTCTCGAGCATCCGCTGTATGTGTGACGTCATCAGCTTGTTACAAATCGGATTTCTCTTTTTTCCGTGAATTTTCTCATTAATTTCTCATTAGACAGGCCCGTAGGAACGTTTTTGCGATTGGGGGGGGGGCACTGTCACGCGCCGAAGGCGCAATCAAAATGGGGTCTGGGGGCGCGGCCCCAGAAATTTTGTTAAAGCCATGCCCTTTACTTTGGCATAGAAAGCCTCCCCCGACGCCATGTTTTCTATTGTTGAAATGAACATTTAGACGAATTTCGTAGTAATTTTTCTATAAATCTGCACATATAGGAAAATTTTGAGGGTACACTCTCTTCCTTAGTTTAGAATGCATTTTTCAATCCAATAATACCCTGGTGCCAGACACGCATAACCCAAGGAAACTTTTTTTCTGGGTGGGTCTGGTATCCACGGTACCCATTGGTCACCTACCATCGCTAAAATCGAAACTCAGACAATTTTGCAAAATTCTTGCCCCACCTAATTTATACCCAAGCAATTTCTTATGTTCCTCCTCATTTTCGAGAGAATTCCTGGACTTGCCCAAGTGTCTTCCGTGTACCTGAAACCTAATAACCTTGGTTTGGCATTTAGGTTTTTTAGGTTATTAGGTTTCACGTACACGGAAGAGACTTGGGCAAGTCCAGAGAATTCCAAGAACATGAGAGATGTGGAGAGCTGTAACTGCCAGTTTACAACTAAAATAAAATAAGAAATACTTGTAAAGGGCGCTTCTTCGGTTCTAGTTGTTAGCTATTTGTAATTGCTAGATAAATAAGATCTTGATAGATAGATAGTTTTTGCTAGTTCTCGTATTTCACATTAGATTGATTGGCTACGACTTGTTACTTTTAGCTGCACCTGATGATGTCTTTTTTATATAAAAAGGGAAGAACCTTCTAAAACTTGGTTTGAGATTAATTTCGTATTTCCTTTGGAAATTTTACTCAACAAGATGAAAGAAATAATGCAACTTCTGCAAATTACTGGGGGGGGGGCCGGGCCCGACCGGCTCCAATAGGCGCTACGGGCCTGCATTAGATCTTGTCAGAAAACTAACGGAGAAAAATATCAATCGATTCCCCGTGCTAACTGATATTTTCTCCGTGAATTTTCTGACAAGATTTCATGTTTAACTTGCACTAATAAAGGAGAAATCCGATTGCTAGCAAGCTGATGACGTCTCAATTTTTTGGGTATATGTTTTTAAGATAGAATCCAGATTTATGGGTCTGTTTAAACATTTTTCTGATATCCGGATCTATGGGTATATGATTCTACGTAAAATTACATTTAAGGGTATACTTTTTTCACCGTTTCCGGGTTTATGGGTTGTACTCTATGCTCTGAATGGCAGAACCCCGTATCGTGCAAACTTCAGTTACCTCCCCCCTCCCCTCCCCCCATGCAGCGTTTATCAGGGTTCAATATTCAACGATTACACTGCTTGAAGAATCTCTTCAGGATTCAGAAAAAAATCTTCACCAACACATATCTCATGAAAGCGCGAAAATCTGACAATATTGCGTTTCTTATCTCTCTCATTCCAATGCCATAAATGAATGCATCGAGGACTGGGTTCAACAAATTCAACGTTACCGCGATCCTCCTCACCTTGGTATACTTGGGTGGACTAATATGGGGTCTTAGGAATGGCAATAATGCCGTAGGCAACATGCAAGTTATGTATACGACAGCAACTGCACTAACTGCAAAATTTATTTTCACCTGTGTTAGAAAAGCACTCTTGGTTTGGCACGTGGTACAAGATGCTCCTCCAAGGTACCTTCGCAACTTCTTTCGGATAAACACAAACAAACGCAATTGGACGAAGATCAATGCAGCTGATGTTGCAAATATCACAACAGCATCAGCGTAAATTACTGGTGTAAAATCAAATTCGTTTATAGTCCCATCATTAAGATGTTCACGAGTAAGCAGGATTAAAGTGACGACTCCGAAAATTATCCCGGCACACCATATGAGGCCTATTAATACGATTGTCCTTTTCTTTGTCAATATTAAATTAAGTTGAAAGCAATGAATACATGATATGTAACGCTCGACGGAGAGTGCTATGATAGATCCACTTGAACTAGCAATCATGGAATAGAAGAAAAATTGTACTGCTTTTCTGGCGTTGCGGCAAGTGATGGATACAATATTGGGTTTCGTTGAATTCGCAATAATGAATGTTACGATCAAACCTGTCATCTGAACGAGGTCTGCTACTGACAGGCTCAATAAAAATTTATGCATTTGCTTTCGTGCCTTTAACTTTGAAATCAATACTCTCACAATGAGGATGTGCAAGATCACTCCTGGCAAAAAAACATAAACCAGAAGCAGATTTGACTGGTTTAGGAAGCAAGGGCCATTTCCAGTATTCGATGAATTGTTTGCCATTTATTCTAAGACCCGACAAGTAAATCTGAAATATAACAGTTGTAGCAAAATATAATCACGTACTGTAGGAAATTAGAAATGAAGGAGACATAAGATGCCACTCATGGCTCTAGGTAACGTCACTGTGCCACCTGTCGGACTTAAAACGGCCATTCGATATGTCAGGAATGAAATAATAAACCAGGAAGGCTCAATGTATCATATGTAAATCTTATTTTTAATTAAGAGTTTCCTACAGCCCGTGTATCTACTTTAAATATTAAAAAGAGTGCGAAACTCTTTTCCAGTATGTCTAGAGTCTTCTCGCCCATTGTGAAGTGTCCTTGTTGCTTTTCTCTCCATACTTTTGAGTCCTACCGGGTGCCCCAAAAGAAAGTATAAGCGTTTGAACAGTTCCTGCGGAGCAGCCGTATTTTCGAAAATTGTTGTTCAACCTTTATGATATAGATCAGATCTTAACTTGCAATTTGCGACCTCGCATGACCAAATCGGATCTGTATTTATAGAGTAATTCACTGAAACAGGCAAAATCTCTGAGGCAGCCTAAGACAGATGGTTATTGAATTATGCTACTAGGATCTATGCGTAATTTGAAAGAGTTATTGGGGCAGCTCAACAATAAATTATTTCTTGGAAGTTTCTTGAGCTATTAAAATGAACTATTTTTGACCAATATTTGAAAAGCCTGAATATTTCGTTTTTATGACTGAATAATCAGAACTGAAACGAAACTTGGGTGAGAAGTTCCGTTCGTGGTAGAAGACATTACTTGAGAAAGTTCCTTCAGTCCTGCAATAAAGTTACTCGAACCTAAAGTTACTCAACTATTAATGTGTAACTGCATCTTTTCTTGTCATTCTTTCTAACTAATATAATAGTTCAATTGATCAACACACTTTTAAGAACAGAAAGTTGATTGGTTCATCTGCCGCAAAAACACTTTCAAATTACGCATAGATTGTAGTTGCAATATTCAATAGTCATCTGTCATAGGCTGCCTCAGAAATTTTGCGTTTTTAAGTGAATTACTCCGCTAATACTTAACCAATTTGAACATGCGAGGTCGCAAATTGCAATTTAAGATCTCTTCTATATCATCACGTTAAAATAAAAAATTTCGGAACTGAGGCTCCTCCGCAAGAACTTTCCAAACGATTATACTTTTTTTTGGGACACCCGGTAGATGTAAAGGTCACTGTCACCTTCCATGTTACTTGCGATAAGGTGAGATCTCTATAATAAGTTTCAATATAAATATTGAAAGCACATGAGTTGGACTTCCAGAAAATCACTATTTCATTTACGTCAAACCTTTTGACTTTCGTTGCAGAGAAATTTTTGAATTTTTCGACCAGTAGCCTTTTTTGATACGCCCTGCATATTAAATAGTGTCTGCATCTAGTTCTCAGAAGCGATGCCATGAAATCAAAAGAAAATCTTCATGTGAAATCTAAAGAAAAGCTACTAAAGTCTATCTCACCACCTATCCGTCTTGAAGAAAGCCATGCAATTTTGTCAGTCCAGTCTATGTGAAATACGTACAATTTTGGTAGTGGGGAAGGTTCCATTTTTACCAGTTTTGTTATCGATTTGGGTCTAGGTTTTGCAAAATATGCAAATTTTGGTACAGATATGGGTCACAATTTTGCCGAAATTATCAATTTTTTCGCGTGTTGGTATAGAAATGGGTTCACGAAAAGATACAGACTTGGGTCCCAATTTCATGAAATTCGGTAAAGAAATGGGCATCGTTTTAACAGCTTGCGTAACACCTGCTACCCAATAGAGAATTCTAGTGCCCCCTGGATCGAAACCTTATGCTAAACAGGCCTACACAGAGAAGTCAAAAATTCTCACATAGGCAAAGATACTCACATATCAGCTTCAAACTTCTTTTAATCAAAATCTCTCATTAAAATGGCAATAATAGCATAATTTCTATCGAAGTCTATGCGGGTCTGCTGTTAGTCCAGATTGAGCTCTGCACTCCACGGTGAATGAAAGTGCAAATGCGACACACTCATTGTCGTCTTCTTATTAGACTTGCCCCAAGTCTATTTCATGCAGTCCGTCTGACCGATCCCTTTCCCATAGTTACGGAATGTTGGAATGGTGGATCCAGGAACTATGGGAAAGGGATCGGTTAGACGGACTTTATGAAGTAGACTTGGGGCAAGTCTATCTTCTTATAAGCAGGCCCAAGATCATTTCAAATTTTGTTTTTTGAAACTCAATCACATGGAACCGATTTCATTGTCATCCCTGGAGAGTTTACATTCTTTCTTCTATAGTAACACGGTACCATTTGGGGTCTTCGCAATATACCCGAGGCGTGGTTTCATAGAACTGGAATGTTGACAAAGGCACAGGAGATCCCCAAGGATAAATACAACATGAATTGAATGCTAGGAACCTTTTAAGAAACTTTCAGCACTCAAAATTTGATAATTTTAAGAAAGTTTTAGTTCTGGGTCAGTTTCTTAGTTTCTTATAAAAAAATGTGTGTATTTGAAACAAAAAGGTATTTGGGCCAGCCAAAAGACAATGCTTCCATTTGGTCGCTTCTCCTGGCCAATCTATTCAATTAAGTCATGTCTAGGTGAGAAACAACAGAATCTGTACCCAGGCTATTGATTCTCTGGATAGGACAGCCAAATGCTTTGCTTTACGCATCCTTTCGTGCAACTTATCTCCGGAAAAAATCTTCAATCGTATTAATAGCCTGCATGCAGACTCGACTGGTGTCCCTAGAAAGACGTTTGAGTCTGCACAAAACGGGAATTGTGCCAGCTCTTCAGAGTTGTTTCTAAAAATAAGGCATGTCGTAGAAATGTGACAACATGATCCACGAGACCATATCACGAGACTCTTGATGCCATGTAATGTAAATGGTGGCCATTGTCAAGGAGCTCTTTAAAGGGTCTGTTTCAACCAGTATGCCTTGCACATGCAGTCTCTTGGTTGGCCTTTGTTGTCGCTATTTTCATGGCCCATGAAAATGGTGACAACAAAGAGATGACACGTGCAAAGCATGCTGGTTGAAACAGGCCCTTTAAGTTCGAGACACTATTTTCAACGTGAGATCTAATTGCAACGATAACTTGGAGGAAATATGTTATCAGTGCAGTGGCGTAACGCACGGTAGTTGGGGTTAGAGCAACTCCTAAGGGCCCCCGAGCTGTGGGGGCCTTTTAAGGTTTTCAATAAAATAATAAAGTCCTACTCTATTAACGTAGAAGAGCAACCTGTTGATTTGCACCGAAAACTTTAGGGCCACTAAGGGGCCCCGAGCCTTAAAATGAATTGAAAAATTCTTTCATTGCAAGCTTAGTTTATTAAAAAACACTGTAAATTTCAAACTTATTAAAGAAGTTTAGTTATATTTAAGGAACGTGAAAATATTTAGTGCATGAGATTTGACAAAAAAGAGCCGTTTCTGTGCGATGTTGAGGATGTATTTTCAAAAATTTCCTTGGAAAGC
Organism: Aurelia aurita; assembly: GCA_004194415.1. Taxonomy (NCBI): domain Eukaryota; kingdom Metazoa; phylum Cnidaria; class Scyphozoa; order Semaeostomeae; family Ulmaridae; genus Aurelia; species Aurelia aurita. The sequence goes on from REGM01000030.1 coordinate 560,068, forward strand.
CTTTCGTCGATCGCAATCCTTTCTCCCCTTTCAACTATGAATTTTCTATGAGAGGTGCATTTTCAATGATTAGAACTTTTTAAACAAGAACCCCCAAGAGGCTGAGATTGCTAAAGGTTCTTATATAATAGCTTAAAAGATTGTAGTTTACTTGGAAACTGCAAAATCTTTCATAACAAAAATTTGATTAAAAAGAAATACATTGAACAACTATTCAAGTCATAGAAAGAATGCACTGGCATCTGTGAAAACATATTTGCACTGTACCAACTATGAGCACCTTTTTAAGAACCTTACAGGTTGGGCTTGATTATTAGACTTACGACGTGATTCCTTGTATTCGTTCATTTTTTTTAATCTGATGTTTTCATTTTCTCTCATACAAGGACTCACGACCAAACTGATTCTAAACAGAGACTAAAATCTGAAGAAAAAATCGAATGTCTACTATCCTTCGAAGGTCGAAAGAAAAGTCGAATGTCTCTTCGAACGTAGCTTCGAACGTCGTTTAGCTTCGAAAAGTCGAACTTTGATCTAATCAGCCAATCAAACGCTAAGAATAGGCACGTGATCTAACCTTATTAAGAAAGTCGAGATTTGATTGGATGCGCCCTAAATGCGGCGCATTAGGCCATTTTAGTCTCTGTTTTGAAGCTGTATTGTCATGAGTCTCAGTTTGAAGCCATAATATCATTCAATTCAATGCGGAAAACTGAGACTCATGTAATCAGTCTACTTGATTATGGCATCAGTTGATCAAGAACGTCATTCGGGCTGCCACAGGAAAACCTAGGTTCTTTTATGCTGCTTCCTCCTGTATGATACACACGCTAAAGATACTGAAAATAATCAAACAGTGCCAAGAAGATCGGTAAGAAATCGTGGAGCACCAGAACGCTACGGAACTGAAATTCCTTCCTCACTCGCTTGACTTTCAAAAATGGGAAGTGATACAATGATGTTACACTTGCACACAAAAACTAGAGCTGATGACTCTGCAAGTTTTATGTATTATACTGGGTGTCCAAAACAACTAGAAAAGTTTGAAAAATCACCAAAACTCGATTAGAAGATCAATCTTCAAAATTTACTTTACTTTACTTTAATTTACTTTACTTAACTTCAAAATTTACTTTTGGAGTTATAGATAAAAGACCAAATTATATTTCCATCTATGCAGTGGCGTAACGGAGCAGCTCGGGGCCCTTAGTAAATTAGCCATCCAGGGGCCCCTTGGGCTTGAAATCGAAAGAATGCAAAACTTTGCTAAAGTTCCCAAAATTAAAAACGTTATTTTTATCCAAAAATCATTTGCAAGCCAAGTACAGCAAAACCTTCATAGCGGAGGTTAATTATGAAGGCTAAAGGTCCGTCGGCACGAACAACGAATTGGGATGGTATCGAATGCGAGCGAAGCGAGCCGAACTATGCGACCGGACAAATTTTCGGACCACACCCTTTACATTGCCGGAAAATGCACCTCTCATAGAAAATTCATAGTTGAGTGGAGAAAGGATTGCGATCGACGAAAGGCTTTCCAAGGAAATTTATGAAAATACATCCCCAACATCGCACAGAAACGGCTCTTTTTTGTCAAATCTCATCCACTAAATATTTTCACGTTCCTTAAATATAACTAAACTTCTTTAATAAGTTTGGAATTTACAGTGTTTTTTAATAAACTAAGCTTGCAATGAAAGAATTTTTCAATTCATTTTAAGGCTCGGGGCCCCTTAGTGGCCCTAAAGTTTTCGGTGCAAATCAACAGGTTGCTCTTCTACGTTAATAGAGTAGGACTTTATTGTTTTATTGAAAACCTTAAGGGGCCCTTAGGAGTTGCTCTAACCCCAACTACCGTGCGTTACGCCACTGCATCTATACCTGATCTTTGTAATAGGTATAAATTGGCTAATATGGCTGTTTTGAGAGCTGCCTGGTATTGAAGCATACTGCAAAAATGCACATGCGATTGTCATATTGATTTCAGTGTCCAAATTAAGCATCTTACTTGGTCTTAAATGTCAGAAATGAAAGGACACTGTCATAACACTTGAAAGTTGAATGAATCGCAAATTGCGGCTGTTAGTCAAGAAAAAGTATGACTCAAAATTAGGCATTTCAAAACATTCTCATGTAACCTTCAAGTGATGAGAACAAAAATTGAATGACTTTTTTAGAAGTAATTTGCTAGTTGAGGAGACGGGAGAAAAAGAAAATTTAATTATAAGTATGCTAAAAGAATTTTTGTGATTTTTAAACGTATCTACTTTATTTTGGGACACCCGATAGTTTTTTTATATATCGTGTTATGTTATTTCTTGAACTATGTGTCTTCTCTGCGTGTCTTTTGTTAGGGCATGGGACACAATAGAGATCGCGAGGTTATTTGGATATTCTAAGGCATCATGAAGGCATCGACTAGTTTTTACAATGTACCAAACTTTGGCCATTCAAACTTGGGCTATTTTGGTTGGAAATCTAATTTTCCAAATAAAATCAAATTAACCAAATTTTTGGATGTATTGTAGTGTCAACTGAATTATAGTTCTATTGAGGTCATTGGAAAGGTCTTTATATAATAACAGCTGCGTTAGAACCTCGTTTGAAAGATTGATAGTTCCAAACCGTCGTAATAACCTTTTTTGATTCCATCCAAATGCGTTGTGACATCTTCAAAGACGTCAACAAAATCTCAAACTGAGACAGAAATCATTTCGACACCTTTTCCCCGTCTCGTTTCGAACCCTTTTTTACCCTAGCGTGAATAAATCTTAAAAGAATACTTAACTAAGATTCCATTTCCCAATTTTTCTACCCCCTGTCACCTCCACTTGTTTGTCCCTTACTTGTTGACTAACTTCTTTCTTCATCCCCAAATACTTTACGTCACAACTCAAAACCCGCCCCAAACCTCCGCTCTGCGGGCACTTTCTTAAAAAAAAGCCAGTTTTTCAACGGTAATATCTAATGAAAGTTTAGTGTTTAGATTTGAAATCAGCGTACTTGAATTGACCAATTTCGGCAATAATACATTTCGCGTCATATTCACTTCAACAGTTTTATTACTCTTTATCGATGGAAGTTTTGTTATTAGAAAGAAAAACATAACTTTATAAGATTAGCATTAGACTGATTACGATGAGTCCCAGTAATCGCTCATCAAAACGAGACCAACACCAAACAGAGCCCTCCGGGGACTCATAATATTACATTACGGAACATTACGGCACTCTTTTGAGCTAACTAACGGCATTGAATTTCAATGCCCCTTGAAACGAGATTTCCTATACAACGTCATTGGAATTTGTACAAATTTGATTGATTGACGTTGACCAACAACGGTAACTCGAAGCTCAAGTCAAATTTTTGAGGAGCTTGGCGTAACAAAACGAAGCCATATGGACAATAATACCACGAAAACAGTTGGAGACATAGTAAAACTTCGTAGGTATATACTTTATGATGCCTAGGTCAATCAGTAACTCTTGTTCAGTAAAGTTTTCAAATTGGCGTTTTTATGCCAAGGCTCATACCAAAACGAGGCAGAAACAGTATTTCCAGAAAAAATGGTGTTTGATTACGAGTCGCAGTCAGAGCGTCCGGCAGCCCATCAATAGAGATAACTAAGACCATGTAATCAGTCTAATCAGTCTAATTAGACTTAGCTTCATTCGTGAATTTGTTTGTGCCCAGCAACTGCTTTCTTGCAGGATTTTAATTGGTAATCTGAAATTGTTCTTTGTTTTCCTGTCAATTTGCTCCCAGACAGGGTAATCAATTTGAAAAAATTGCTCCCGCACAGGGTAAGAATCTCTTTAATCCTTTACCCCAGCGGCACACCCCCGTACATTTATGGGTCCAGTGCCCCTCCCTCCCCGGGAGCTCTGCAGCTTGTCCACCGTTGTCTGGACAGAAGAAAGCAGAGAGATACAGCAAAAGAACCTTCTAGCACGTTGTGAAGACCTTCGTGCAAGGATCTGTCCTGGGCCTTGTGGTAGAATCTAATTTGAGTAATTTTTCAAACTGGAAATAATCTTTTTTCGACACTCGGTATCTTTCCAGCTCTAACAATACAAGTAAATTCAGTTAGTTGAAACCAAGTGGTTGAAATGAAGAAACCGTAAGAGAACACAAGACTAATATCACTCTCGAGTCTAACAGAAATGTTGTTTAAATATTCCGTAAAGCAACATATATTTCACAACACAAAACCAGCGACTTAACATAGCAAAAATAACAGTTACGATATCTTCTTCCTCCATTTTGCTTGAACATGAAAACAACAAATATTTCTTCAACATGGCTCTGAGGCTATTCCGGAAAATACCCGGAGAATAAACTGCAGCTCGTGTACGGCTTTATCAAGTCGTGTCATCGAGAATGGTTACGCGATTATTATCGCCACCTATAAAGTTGAGGCGTCTTGTCTGGGTTTTTGACCAGTTAGGTTATGAATAGTAGTTCGAGCGAAGAATATGTAACTTTATTTCAATAAAGCTGCGCAACAAAAGTGGCGATAGGTAAAAGGTAAAACTACTTTTTAGGGCGTTTTGAGTTTGGTGGTTTGGAGAAGAAAATAGAAGCTGACAAGCTGACATAGGCCATATTGAATCATAACGAGGCTAGCCCGCTTTTGGAAGCGTTTGGAAATGAGTTGTAGTTGTAGCGGTATGTTAGTTCAGGCAAGGAGCAAAACTAAGACGAGAATAATGAGTCTACCCTATTGTCTATACGGCATTGAACTAATTAACCCAGCATTGTTGTATTCAATACGTATCAAAATTCACAATTTAAAACTCACAGAATCCACAATTACATTATAAGCGAAGCTACAGTAGATATAAACATAACTTAAAGATTTGCAGCACATAATTGCTAACTCCACGTTTTTTTAAAGAAGAAACTTGGATCAGTCAATAGCAGTAAAAGTTTCTTAAGTTAACATGAAAATTTCTGCATTTTAGTACTCAAAGTTTCTTAATTTGTTTCTCATTTTTTAAGTGCATGAATAATTTGAGTCTCATTGGTATTTAAAACATCAGGTGGTAAGAAATTTAAGTTCAAAACTTAAAACGAGAGTTACTGTAACTCAAGAGTAAGAGTTCAACGACATATTTACCATAATATCTTTGAATTTAGCTTCTAAAAGTTTCTTAGATCTTTCCAAACTTAGTACTATAGAGTTTCTTAAATTTTCGGTCATGCTGGTACTAGTTTCTTATAAAAAAAACGTGTAATAAGGGAAGCACAGCAGTCAACTCTTTAAAAGAAGATTATGTGAATGGTTATTAAATCATTGTTTGGATTGCATGACTTGAAAGCAAATTTAGGTGCTTTACTGTACAGAGAGAAACAAAGTGAGAAACAAAGTTTTCAAAATCAGGTTACTTGGTTTCTTAGAATTTCAAAGACTTCTTAGGAGCTGGGCCTACCAATGATTTCATAGAAAGGTTAAATCTAGTAGCTGCTTTCTTTGAAATGATCAACGTTGTCGAGCATCTTGCTGGATATATTCTTTATCATTTTTAGAAAATCTGGAAAAAAATCAGCATGCAGCTTCTTATAAGTCAGTTTCTTAGTGGTGGGTTTTTATTGTAATTCTACTTGGCGATTTTTTATATCTTGATACAGCGTTTTCTTTTATGTAAAAGAATTCATGCATAGTTTTGGATAGAATTAAGACTGTAGTAATTTCTTGAATTATAGAGGAAAATGGGTACAATTTTCGTATATGTAAGAATCCCAAGTTAAACGAGAAAACATCGTTTGATAAAGATTTGAGATCTCGCGTGCTATGAAGATGAAAATAATTAAAGCTGAGAGTTTACTTCATCAAAAATTAGTTAAAAGTGAAAGTTATATAAAAACGCTTTTTTCCGTTTTGAAATTCCAATGGAATGGCCAGAATTTGTACAAAGATTTCTTCCAAACAGCTCAAAAACGTTTTTGCTCGTCGCACTACAGTAAAGTCCCGCCTTTAAGAAACCCATTTTTTGACATCAGCCTATTGTTCTCCCATAATTAGTCTATTGTTCTCCTATTGTTTTAGCAAAAATTCAGGGTCTGAGTTTCTTATAAAGTCGTTTCTTAAAGGCGGGACTTTACTGTATTGATCGGATCGTCAAACAGGCAAACATTTTGTTTCAGCCAGCAAGAATTCGAATAATTATCGAACAATATTTGTGCGTTTTTTAATGAGTTCAGCTGAGTCTGAATAACTTTAAGAAGTGTACCGGGTGCACCAAAAATTTTTTGACAGACGACAGCCGATTTTTATAATTAATAACTTAACCTTTAGTCAAAATCGCGCGGCGAATCTGTACAGTACAGGCAAGGGGGCGCTGAAGGAGGCCTTTGGCGCTCCCTGGTACGGAGCACGTTCTTTGTTCGGCGAACATTCTAAGAACAAATCATAATAGATGAACAATAGAAACAACAGCGTGATATTGCATGTGTTCCGAATCGCTAATTATCTCGAGATTTTATAACGAAATTCGTGTGGCTACTTTTTGAGTTATAATCGAGCGAATCTTGGATTAATCTAGTTCATCTCAAAGACTTCCTTTTTCCTCTCAAGTTGGCTCTTCAAGGGAAATTTTATTGATGTTCCTCGATGAATTTTGGCTGTATTCAGACTAACAGTGTTCAAGAAATCGTGCCGAAAAATCAAACAAATTGCCAAGCATAATTAAGGATTTTGACTAAAGATTAAATCTTCAACTTTAAAAGCGCTTACGATTTATTGTGATCTGCCAAAAGTAAATTTTTTAGGGCATCGGGTAGCATAAAACATTTAATCGATTTCTAAGGCATAAATAAGTCTCTAATGAATATACTTCAAACTTAAGAATATAAACTCCACTCCATAATTCAATTTCAGTCTCGTTTCACAAGCTGATTCTTCAAACCATAACGAGACTGCTTAGTTAACAAACAAAAGAATGTCAATAATAAATTTCTTCACGGGAAATATAACTAGAATTGTAATTTATGAAATTTATTAGATCTATTTCCGCGTTCCCCATTCAACGGATTCGCATTAAGCGGCAAAAAGTGTGCCGGCAGAATTAAAAAACGGCGGAATTTGAAAACGGCGTGGTTTGAACACTCGAAAATGATGAAAACGGTACATTTTTCGACGCTTCGAAACGAGGTTAGCTGATGCTGTAGGCCTATATCAATTTCTTTGTCGTCAAAATCCTTCCTCTTTGTCACAGAGATTGCAAAGAGTTTGGCATACCGACAAATGCTCCACCGTTTTCAAAATGTACAAACCGACATTTTTTGCAGTTAATGTACTGGGTGTCCCGCAAAATTGTGCCCCGTTTGCGTGATTGCTGTGGAGGAGCTGTAACTTCAATTGTTCCGTTGTATGCACAGTTGCATAGGATAGGCTTCAACTTAGCGTTTGAGACCTTGTTTCGATCAATCTAATAAGTGATTGCAGATTTATGGCACAAGAAAGTCAAAATAAGTAGCTGCTTTCAAAAACAGCATAGTTCCTTCAAATTACAGCTCCTCCACAGCAGCTGAACAAGCAGGGCGCAACTTTTTTAGACACACAGTATTTTCGAAATTTCTTTCGATTTTCAACTGTGAACTAAAAGGCTAACACAGCTACTCTAGATTAATAGTCCGAAACATAAATTCAAATGCAAAGAAATCCTGAACTGAAAGAAGCACCATCTAACTATAAGTCGAAAAGCATAGGTGATATCTATAAGATCTGCCAGAATGCTAGGATTTCCGGTCATATTTGCCGACCTTCTTACATCATTTAAAAAATGTTGGAAATTCGTATCTCTGTAAGAGTTGTAATGAATTATCTGGCCCTGATCTGAACCTTTCCTATGAGAAGTGTTCAAAACAATTTCACAAATGTGCTGAAAAGCTGAGAAATTTACAAATTATGTAGTAACAAAACTTGGATATTCCTAATAACGAGAAACAATTTTGGGCCCATTTGAATCGGAGCAATGTTCCATTCTCTCCTTCTCAGCGGCTCTGAATTCTTCAAACGTTCCAGCAAAGATTATAGGGACCTTTTAATTATCAAATTCTTTCCAAAACTCTATCATTGTTTTTTCCTAAGTTTCGAGAAGATAGAACGTTTCTTGGTAATCACAGATTCACTCTTCATTGATATCTGGTCGTCAGACTGTATTTTTCTCCATTTCAAAGAGGATTTGGATGTTTTCTTTTTACTGTCCTTATTGCGATCCAAGAGATCTTCTACTGAACCAATACAGCCATTAACGTCATTAACACTTCTACACTGCTTTTTCTTTGACTCAACCAATAAATCTTCATCAGATGACAGAATTCTGCTGGTATTACACTCTGATTCGCCACTTTGAGGAACCGTAGGTCTCCCATAACTCTGGTTGTCTTCTTCTGATTGTGAAGAATGGTCCGATGATGATGTCATTCTGCGATGAGCAGAAGAAGACAATGAAGAGCTCCGAACAGGCGCATGTCGGATTGCTTCAAAAGTCGGCGTCGACTGACTAACATGAAACGTCTGACGATCGACGGCTTCAGGGTGGATACCATTTACGTTGTGTGGATGGCTTTCGTTGAATTCACCAGACTGACAGCGGATAGTTTCGTCCGATCTCAGCTGCATATATGAATGGGTGTCTGAAGCTGCATCCGACATGGTTATTCCACTGGAACCCTCGGTGCCTCTATACCTGGTTAGTGGAATATCATTATCTGAGCACAAGCTGCTTTTCATCATAATATAACTTTGCAGTGGTGATTCTCGAGCAGATAGAATGTCCGCTGGTGAGTTGCGGCCATTGGTTGATGTGCCGTCGCTGGCTAAAGACGAATGACGGTGGAGAGCTGTAAAATCCTGGTCGCTTCTGATAGATTTTGTCATTGACCTTGATTGACTCTTTAATGGCTCTGGGGAATCTTCTCTTAGAGTTACTGGTCTTTGAACAGCATTAGTTAACGAGCCGATTCCACCCAAATTTGCACAAACTGCTAAAGCACGGGCAATGGAGCTTCGGCGAGACTGGTCTTCGATTTCTAAACTTTGGCCTAATAGGCCATCGTTCACAATTTGGAAACCACATAGTTCTTCGATTTGTCTCCACCTATGCTGCCGTTCTTTAAGATCATTCGTTACTTCAGCAAGGGCACTCCTGTTATAGAAATGAGAAATCTTTAATAAACAGGTAAGAAGGGGCACCAGATAGGGGGTAACAAAGGCCCCGAATGATTTGATGAATAGTGACTTTTAAAATAGACATCACGCCAGCCATCTACCTATCGGGTGGGTACAAGTAAAGTTAAAAAGTTTGCAAGCCTATAGTTTGCCAGCTAGTCGTCAAATTCCTCGAAACTGATTCTTATACAGGGTGTCCCAAAAAAATTGTGCCCCGTTTACCTGAAGATTGTGACGAAATGGAAAAAAGATTCTTGCTAAATTTTTGGATGATCTTGCTCTTCAGATATTAAATTAAAGTTTGCTACCATTTCCGTAAAAATCCGTTGAAAATGATGGAGCTATGATCTTCAGAAGAGCAAATTTGTCTGATGACTGAAACCAGCNATGCTGCCGTTCTTTAAGATCATTCGTTACTTCAGCAAGGGCACTCCTGTTATAGAAATGAGAAATCTTTAATAAACAGGTAAGAAGGGGCACCAGATAGGGGGTAACAAAGGCCCCGAATGATTTGATGAATAGTGACTTTTAAAATAGACATCACGCCAGCCATCTACCTATCGGGTGGGTACAAGTAAAGTTAAAAAGTTTGCAAGCCTATAGTTTGCCAGCTAGTCGTCAAATTCCTCGAAACTGATTCTTATACAGGGTGTCCCAAAAAAATTGTGCCCCGTTTACCTGAAGATTGTGACGAAATGGAAAAAAGATTCTTGCTAAATTGTTGGATGATCTTGCTCTTCAGATATTAAATTAAAGTTTGCTACCATTCCCGTAAAAATCCGTTGAAAAATGATGGAGCTATGATCTTCAGAAGACCAAATTTGTCTGATGACTGACACCAGCGGTCGGCCATTTTGTCTTACTATTTTGCAGCGATAAACAGCTTCATGGATGAACTGAAACAGCCCCAATTTCATAGCTTTCGCAAAATATCAATGACCTCCTTGATGATTATTTGGATTTTTGCGACAGTTATGACATTGGAAAATTATATTTGGGTTCATCCATGAAGCTGTTTATTGCTGCAAAATAGTAAGACAAAATGGCCGACCGCTGGTTTCAGTCATCAAACAAATTTGGTCTTCTGAAGATCATAGCTCCATCATTTTTTAACAGATTTTTACGAGGATGGTAGCAAATGTTATTTGAACATCTGAAGAGCAACATCATCCACAGGTTTGGCGTGGAACTTTTTCCGTTTCGTCACAATCTGCAGACAAATGGGGCACAATTTTTTTGGGACACCCTGTAGTGTATCTAACATTTCAACTTAGATGATAAAATTTAGTTGGCTAAAATTCATCTTACTGTTTTCAAATCCCAGTAAATTTTTGGCAATCAAAGTCTATATTATGACATTTATTATTAGTTATATAGCGTCATAACTTATGCTGACGTCATTAAATTTGAAATTGCTGACATCATTCGAAATGAATAAAATTATACATCATCTGAAAGCTCTGATCAACAGCTATCGAATGGCGGAATTTCAACGATCTGTGATCATCGTGGCAAAAATTAGACTCCCGTTGTTAGTTTTCCAACCGACTACGTGTTAAAAAAACATTGGTCACGTGATCAGTGTCTATCATTTTGAAAACATTTTTCAATTTTTGATTAGACTATTTAATTTTAGGAAATGTCACAAAATCTCGGCTCTTTATCTTTCTAACTGACGGCACTGCATCAGATCAAAGTTTTCGGGGGCAATTTGTGCCCCCCCCTGGTAGTAATAGGGCTCACTCTCCCTTCCATTAATGCAAATTGTTACTGTGGAGAAATGCACTGACCATCAGACAGAAGTTTGCGAAAAAGGCTGTTAATCTGCAGTGCTCGGTTAATAATTTACAAATCGCGTCAAATGTTCAATTCTCACATATGATTGGCAAAGTACTCTACTGAGAAATCACTTTGAGAAGAGGAAAAGCTTATTGTAATTAGCAAGTATTATTAGACGGGGAAACACTTGAAGCGAATAACGGACTCAAAGTGGCATACGCCACTTAGGGCCTGTCTATATCAGCTCAGCTTCGCATCTCTCCGATAGGTGGGGTATTTTTCACCTCTCGTTTCAGCCCAGGCTGGCTGCCAACACTTCTTGTGGCGCCAAACGCAGTTTAGCAGACCTTATCAAAACAAAGGCAACTAATACCGGGTGAGTAAGAAAAACGCACGACGTTTGAGTTCCCTTAGCAACGCAATAATGTTGGCAAATGTCTTGTTTGATAGCCGATGTGTTTAATTGAATATGAAAATTTACCTGGCTTAAATTGGTCTCCCCTTTCCGGAGTTGGGAGATGTTCTTGAGAAGGCTACTGCAAAAAATCTTCAAAAGAGGCTGAAAATTATGATCGCATTTCGCCGCTTTTCCTGCCTCATAGCAATGAACTGTGTTAGAACGTATTATGCTCTTGAGAGGATGGAATCCCCTTAAATGAATTTGTTGAACTAGTGGGGATGACATTTTCATTCTCCCAAGTGCATAACACGTGCTGGAACGTGTTCAAGTTATTGCTGCAAGGTGAAATGTTAGGAAAATATGATCGTGATTTTAGGCCGTTTTTCAAGGTCTTTCGAAGAGAAAATCCCTTAATAAAATCGGAATGGAGTGACCAATTTCAGCTAGGAAAAATTCTAGAATTAATTGATAGTATAACTCTCCGACTTTTAGCTAAGCATGTTTTTGATTTTCTTGATCATTTTACTTTAGTTTAGTGTCAATTCCCATTTCGGTGATTGTTGTAAATGCTGCTTCCTCTCTAATGAGCATGGCTTCTGAAAACTGCCAACTTGGCTGACTAGCAAAATTTAATGATCACAAAACTCACCTTGCACCAAGGATTTTCTGATCAACTTCATCAATTGTCTGTCCATGAACTAACCGCAGTGGACCAAAAATAGAAGCACGTTTCTTTCGAATTTTTTCACACTAAAGGAAAGATCAAAATAATGTCGAAGTGATAGACTTAGTGAAATGCGGCATATTCCATACTGACGACTATTTTAGTGGTGCCCAGGGGGGGGGGGGGTGGGCATTCGTAAAAACTTGGAAAGGGATGCTCTAGCTATTTTTATAGGTTTGAAATTCAGCTTTATGTTTTCTGCCTGAGTCTCTGAAAATTTGAGTTATTTTTTGGGCTGGGTTTTGGGGATTTTCAAGAAAACATTACACAACAATAGGCCAGCATAGGCGACATTCCTCTGAGCATGCACTGACTTTCAGGAACGCTCTTCACAAAGGTGGGTTTGACTGTTTGACTCGTTTCGGAGTGGCGGGAAAACTTGAATGCTCACGGTTGCCACTTTGCAAAATGGCAGCCCGCTGCTCACTAGTGCGGATAGCAGAGTTATCTTTAAGGCGAAAATTGCCTGTATATGGATTTCTTCCGGGAAGCATACACTCATTTTTTATAAAAAACTTGGGTCCGGGATTGGTAGGCAATTTCTTAATTTTAGGGTCTCTTTTCTACCAAAAGTTTCTTATGAGTTTCTTATATTGTTAATGCCCTAAGTGTAGAGCTAATATATTTTTGTTAGAACGGCTTCCAAATTACTTAGTAAGATCTTAAAACTTGTTACAACATAATTCGCACTCAAAACAATTTCAAAACATTTACTATTACTGTACAGTGTCAAAAGAATTTCGAGTTTGGGAAAATTAAAGCTGCAAATAACAGAAGTTTCTTAGCTTTTTAAATTCAGGTAGGGTAGTTCCTTAAGTTTAAAAAAGTTGAGCCTACAGTTTCTTATAAGCGGTTTCATATAAAAAAATGAGTGTGCATCCATTATAATAGTTCTAAACTGTCTCAACAAAATACACTTACTGCCTCTTTGGCATCTTCCATTTGTTTCAATGCATTATTCTTCTTCATAATGAAATATTTCGATTCTTTTCTATACGTTATATTTAGCCACTGCTGCAAAGACCTCGGTGATCTTGGTCCCATGGAATCCATTTCAGCCTCTGCTTTTTGTAATGCTCGTCTTACTTCAGTTAATTCTTGTTCAACTAAAGACATTTTCATTCTTTCTTCTTGGTGATGGCTTCTCTCTTCGTGTAGCCTCTCTGCTTCTTTCTATCAACAACAGATATTGAGAATTAGACATGACATAAAAATTATTCATGCAAGTTGATGTTTATTGTTAAGGTTACAGCAAAAACTTTGTTGGGGCTGGGTGACGGAATTTCTGTCGATACGGTCATTTGGCAGTTTTTAGGTAAGCCATATCACACGGATTTGTCATCATTTTTTCAAAACGAAAGGGTTATTTTGAAGAAGAATTCTTATGCTTCACAAAGAAACAAACGAAACATTCACATAACGAAGTGCTGCACCACATAAGCTTTTTGAGACGATAAATCTAGAGTTTAAGGCCCAAGGAAGAAAATATCAAGTGTTGCCACATTATGAGAAAGGTTGCAGGGAGCCGGGAGGGCTCCAAATTTTCGCGCATGAGGGCGCAGCTTCTGCTCCGTCAAGGTTCTATAGATTTCCTTGTTTGCCACTGTTATGAATAGACTAAGTGGTGTTACACGAAATAAAATAAGATCTCAAAATATGAAATTCACCTTGGCTGCTATAATTTCCTCTCTGAGCTTCTCTTCAATTTCCCTCTTACTTTGCACCGTTGAAAGATGCTCCATCTCAGCTTTTATGAGCCTGTAATACATATAAAACAATTTCAGATATTTAAAAGGTTAAACTTTAGGAAAACTGGAAATAGGCCATTTTGATGTCTGTCCAGTTTGCAAAACTCGTAGAGAATGAAGTAATTAAAGTTTTTCTTACCGAGGCTTATCAAGACATGTTGTAGCTTGATGGAAAGGAAGAGGAAGGGAGACTCTTTCAGAGTTATGATGTACGCAGAGAAAGGAGGGGAGTTATGAGAGTTGATGCAATATTTAGAGACTGAGACTTGATAACAGTGCGAATAGAGTAGAACGAGACGACGTTACATGCCTAGATACGGTGAAAACAAATGGGTTGCTATGTGAATGAAAAGGCACGAAGATTTAATAAAAAATCTATTAACATTCCTAGGTGTTTACCTGGCTATCTTGCAATTGTTTAGGATCTTCTTCGGCATCTTCTTCGGCATCTTCGCAATGTAGCTACGTTAATCTCATTAGTTTAGGCCTAATACAATTTTCACTAAACTTGAATTGAATTGCCTCATTTTCACCTAGAAATTCATTGCTATAGTTACCTCGCTCTAGAAAAGATCTCAGTTTTCTTGGTCGAGAGCGAGGAGCAAGCATTATAGACTTAACTATCATTAACAATAGTCAGAGAGTGCTGCGTACACTGGGTTCACTCACAAAAGTGGCTGTGAAAATGTTTACCATTGCGATCAATAGCAAATTGTGCAGACGATGGCTTGATAGAAGAATCCTCTAAAGTCTCGAAATCATGAAACGCCCAAAATAGTTGCGTGACAAATCAGTATCATCTACATAATCTGTTTTTGCTATGAAACAATAAGACATTCATAATCATACTTTTCCATACTGCAAATGCGCTAACAACGCTGCTGTGACCGCAGTGATATCATTTGACAGCCACAATTAGATCTGCAAAAATTGTTGAAAACAAAATCCAACTCGCTGCAATTGATCAAGAATATAATGCTGCTTTGCAGCGGTAATGAATCATGTTACACTAACTTACTTTTTCTGTGTATCTTTCAAATTCTCTTCAGCTTGTTGCATAAATTCAACGTCTTTCATCATCTGTTCGATTTGCTTTTTTGCAAACTTCCGTACCGATAATGCATACAAACATGCCAAGGTCATCAAAATTACAACGACACCTAAAATCACATCCTTCAAATGACCTGCAAAAATAATGAAGAGAACTTTGAGTGATACTATGGTATAAACCCATTCTCTGCGAACAACAATTGTGTATTGTGTATTAAAAATACACTGGCTTCAGTCTAGCTAATTTCGAATACCGTGTTCCTCCATGAAGCATCTCGGCGATAATTAAAATTGGAAATTTTTTGAAAAATCCTAGAAAAATCTCAAAATTTCAAAATTCTTATATCCCTACAATCCCAAAAACATCATATACTATTTTGAAGTGATTTGGCCTTCCTTTGCGTTAATTTAAGGAGTAAGCTGAGGGGTGCTTCAATGAGGACATAATGTATGTGTCCTATTGATATTCTCTTTTGTTTTCGCGTTATATTGTAATTTCTGCTTAGCGTTCAGGACCAGCTCCTTCATACAATTATTTCATTCGTTTAGGTCTGATTGACAATTACTGCGTGTCAATTACTCCGATCAAATTCCTAAAGATAAAGACAGCTTTAACAGCTGAGACACATTAGAAACAGATCTATAAATTGTTTAAATCTATCCTCTTCAAGCTAATTTTAATCAGATTAAACGTTATCTAGCCCGAGTTCATTTCAAAACTTGCAGCTGGTTTGACTTATGCCGCTTTGCAACATATGATCTTGCGAAGTAGTAACATCATGTGATCTTATANGATATTCTCTTTTGTTTTCGCGTTATATTGTAATTTCTGCTTAGCGTTCAGGACCAGCTCCTTCATACAATTATTTCATTCGTTTAGGTCTGATTGACAATTACTGCGTGTCAATTACTCCGATCAAATTCCTAAAGATAAAGACAGCTTTAACAGCTGAGACACATTAGAAACAGATCTATAAATTGTTTAAATCTATCCTCTTCAAGCTAATTTTAATCAGATTAAACGTTATCTAGCCCGAGTTCATTTCAAAACTTGCAGCTGGTTTGACTTATGCCGCTTTGCAACATATGATCTTGCGAAGTAGTAACATCATGTGATCTTATAAGCAACAACAACAAGAGGTGAAGCAACCACATATACGTGCTCCAAATGCGATAAATGGTTTGTTTGGTCATCAGAAAGAATATTTTCATCTGCAATAGATGGCAAGCTCATACACACGCAGATATACCGGGTGTTCTAAAAGGTTCTTTGGTTACTTAACAGCCTAAAAAAATTGACGTATTATTCAATTGTTTTCGTTGTCGATTCACATGAATAAGTCTCTTGGCTGTACGACAGCAAAACACTCTAGAAAATTGGTAGATAGTAGCCTGTTCCTTATCTGCCGTCTAATCTCATTTTTAGCAGACTAAGTGACAACTGTTATGCCTTAAAATGGCGGCTCAGGCTTTTGACAAATTGTTTCAATCGTCCTCTTTTCAACCGAAGAGTTACGAACTTTGTTCCAAGCTGCTGAAGAGGTTACTAATGAGGACAAGACCGTGTTTCATTGATGGAATCTGAGCTAGCCAAGGTAAAGATAATGTTCTTCATATCAAATCTTCCTTCGTCTCCTGATCCAAAAGACCGGGCTTTCCAAGCTGAATTCAAATATTACTAAAACCATATTGAATTATTATTCAAAATGAACGGCTCTGAGCTAAGATTACCCACTGGGAACCGGTTACCCTCTGAGAACCGGCTTTAAACATTTACCGAAAAACTATTTCTCTCTCAGAGTTAAGCTATGAACAAGTTTTGTAACATGCAACTTACAGCTTCAAAATCTCTCATTTATCAATCATCGGGCAATAAATCCTGATTCGGTCAATGCTCAAGGTAATTCTTCCAGCGAAATGTCATCAATTCGCATTCAAAAATGAGAGCCGGGGTAAATGAAGCCATGACAAAGCATAATTGACATTTTCTGCAGATTTACTCCATTTTAAACGCTGCTGTGATATCATGCCGGCTGGACGAATATGAATTTCAAACATGTTAACCCACATTGTGTGCACACTATACAACGTTTAGGAACATTGCAATGATGAAACAATAATAATCATGGAAGCCAAACAAGCTTCCGCAACACAGGCTTATTTTGTATCTGTAGCATTCGTTGGTTTTGATTGACATGTAAGCACAAAAGCGATTAGCGATCACAAATAAATGAATTTCTACGGCCGATTTGTCAAGCCACGAATTTAAATATAGCAAGCTAAGGAAGCCCCCTGAAACCTTGATGGCGAACTCACTCGTTGTTCATGCAAAAGGGGGTAAACAATCTAAACAGATCCAAACAGATTTAAGCATATTTTTGCATGACGCACCTTTCTGTATCTAATTCAGTAAATGAACAGTAAACTCTATAATTCTCATACGTTGTTGTGTGTAGTCAAAACGCATAATACTGAGCTTATGCAATATGTGAATAGACTTCCGGCAGCAGATCTTTAGACTAATTTGTTCACTTTCAATGTATCCTCATGTCTTCTCTTAGTAGCTCCTTTTCAATTTGCTTTAATTATATTTGTAGCTTGATTTATCAGGCGTAGAAATCCCTTTGTTTGCTTTGCAACAGCTACTCGTTTTGCACTTGCATGTCAATAAAATTCAATGCATGCTATCGTAACAAAATCTGCCTTCTTCATTTGGCCTCTTTGGTTGGATCTAGCAGCAAAAAGGAGAGGGTGGAAAGAAAGGAATGCTGTACCTCTTCTCGGTGGGCCAAAGAGAACAATGTCAGTGGCACGTAGGTAAATCTTCTTTCGATGCTTCAAGTTGGTTATTCCAAGATCACTGTATAAGCTTGATGATTCGTTTGTAAATCTTGAAGAAAATGATTTTGATGGTTAAATTATGGTCAACATAATAAATAACTATATCAGTACGAAGTAGAGCTATTTACATGGGGGAGGTCGAGACAGTTCCAGCTCAGATTACCGTTGTCTGTCTTTGTGTAGTTACATAAGATAACAGGCGAAAAGGTCTGCGAATGAAGAAAATTTAAGTCTTTACATAGGTAATTTTGCTTTATCGCAAAAAACCTCGCCTGCCATCCAATGTGAGATAGACTTTCGTTTTTTCATGCTAAATTTGCGTCATAGGCTAAATAACCGTGAAATCCATGGATTTTTTAATGGCCCATTTGCCTCAGTCTGGCCATTTCGCTCCAACTACATGATTCCGGTTATACGGTAATCTTACCTTGGAAGCATTCTTCCATCAATCTTCAACTGCAAGAATTCATCTCTATATTGTGGTAGGCCAACAATGGTGCTCACCCAATGGATAACTTGTTCGTTTGTCCAATTATGAACTGCAAAACAATAAATATTGTTACTTTCGATAAAGGAAGAAAAGGCAATGGCCATGCACTTTTAGGATAATTTCATGTAGTTGCAAGGATTTTACGAAATTGGAAATTTAGGCCTAAAGCCCACAAATCAATATACCTTCAGTCTTTAAATAAAATAAAATAACTTGTTGCTATTTTTGTATGATAACCTGCTCTCGTATCCAAACTGTCACAGCATAGCAAACCACCTCCTCCGGCAGCCATTACTCTTAGGCCCAAATTCAGAAGTTTGTTGTGCTGACAGCTTGGATACGAGAGTAGGATATCACGCAAAAATACAACAAGTTACTTGGCTTAATATCAAGTTAACATAAAGAATGCCTTGAAGCCAACAAATGACTGAAAGTATGTTGATTAGTGGGCTTTGGACCTAAATTTCAATCTTCGTAAAACCTTGAGTAGTTGCATTGACTTATCAGTTCAGGCGGGAGAGAAAATTACGACGATTGCAGTAAGTCTAGGTCACTGCTTCGTCGATGTGAAGACGCAAAGATACAAAATCGACTGAGTGATGATCATCGAAAATAAAGCATCTTGGTAAGTGGTAGACTTGTGATTTTCTTCTATTTCTGCCTCCCCCCCCCCCCCCCTCCACCAAACTAGGACTCATAATATTACAGCTAAAAATGGGACTTCGCCAAGTGAACTTTTTCACCTCGACAGAAACGAGGCCGTTGAGCATTCGATTGATGCAGTAAAACCCAGTAAAACTTCTTGATGTTTAGAATCATTTCTTTGACCAAGTTCAACTGCTGGTTCGACTGATTGACGCGAAAACAAGATCGAGGTAGAAAAGTCAAGTCTTATATTTGAGCTGTAAGGGGGGGGGGCAGTGGTTAAGGTAGTAGCAGCAACAGCTAGGATGACAATAATCAATCTAGTGGTCCTTCATCGCCATTACTTCCGTAATCGTCTAAAGTCTTTAGCTTGAACATTGAGATAAACCTTTCGCTAAGTCTCGTTTTTGCTCCTTCCTGAATCCGAAATTGATGTTGAAAATTAAACTATGGGAAAGATATGCCCAAAAAGGACAGAATATAATTGAACTATCAGGTATAAAGTCACAGTGAAATCGCTTTATCCGTCAAGAAGATTGCGTTGGAGAATTAATCGCCTTAAAAGTTCATCTATCTGTTAGACTTTGTTAAAATGTGAGCATAACAAGTCACATGATCCCATTGACTTGCAGCAATTTAATGAAGGGTTTAGCAACGCCAGGCAGGTTTAAGCTACATAATTCTACGCAGAATCCTGTCTTATCAAGAGCTGCAATCAGAAATCGTGTTAAGAAATAAAAACATATCTTAATGTAAGTTTTCTGCAAGATGTCAAAGCTTCGGCAGATGTTCTCTTAGCTACTGGGTGCATCAACAAATTATCCACTGTTGGCAGGCCACGATAAATCGTAGATTTTGAATAATTTTGAAGATTAATCGTTTAAACTTTAGCCAAAATCCAAAATTGTAAAATGAAAAATAAGAAGAGCACCTTTGTCAGCTACTTGCATAAACATATTACAGTAGCAGATCAAATCTAGTTGCTCAAACTAGCATCAGTCGCCCATCAGTCATAAGTTCTTTGGAGTGAATTCCCCCCAAAATAGGACATAAAAGATAGCCTAATCACTATAGGGTTGATGCCTGTGTCATGCCCTAGGAACAATCTTTAACTTCCTTAAAATCTCAGTAAACTTCCCGGCTGCTTAAAAAATGTTCGGAAAGCCTATGAGCTCTCTATTTAGACGTTGTTACAACCAGCATGCTTGACGCATGGCATCTGTTTGTTGCTGCAATTTTGTTTCATGTATCGCCCTCTCAATCCTCGTTGCAGATGTATACTCAGCAGCTCGGCACCATTTACAATCATTTATCGCTCTGAGTTTAGGCCAAGCAATCTTCTCGACAAAAGCTCCTTAAAGTCGGACCAAAAGCTTCAATAACTTTTTCATTGAAATTGGTTTTGATTGATATTTTTTACCGAAACTAATTGTCAGCGGCATATGTCGTCATATGTCGGCTGGATCAAAACAGTTTTGCCCTTTGTAGAAAGTGTTCAATCGTTTGATGTGGTACAGCAAAGATGAAATAAATTTTAGCCATGGACTATCCTAGATAGACGTGACTTTATGTTTTACGGATTTTTAAGTCTAGCGAGGTAAGTAAATCTTTAAAAAAGGTGTCGTAAATAGTTTTTACTTCCATCTTTGAATTGAATGGCTTGAAGGAAGTGAACTTCGTGCCTTCTTGAATATTTCAAATTTACAGCGTTTTCTTTCTAAAAGAATTCAAGTAAAGTTAAATAAAATAAATAAAATTAAATTAAATAAAATCAGCGCAGTTTTTAACGGAGGAAAATGGTAGAATTGTCAACAAAACCATACTTTATGACGGACTACAATTTGGTGGCAAACAGAAATCTGTAGCTCTTCTGGTTTACGATTTAGAAATTTGGTGACGTCACAACCCAAAAAAGTGGAAACATAAAAACGCTGCCATTTAGAAAATAATCAATATAAAAAGTTCACGGTAGAATTACAGCAAAGCACCTAACGTTCTTTTCCAGCGTAGCGATTCACTGCAAAGAAAGAGGCAATAACCATTTACAACACCTTTTTACAAGATTTGGAGCCTATGCTAGTGAGCTACCAGGCTTTGACGCATACTAGATAAATGCATATAATATTCGTAAGTCTTTCGTTTTGTCTTCTCGAATTTCTTTACACGGGTGTCTATGGCAGAAAGTAATTTCGTAATGACGTGCGTCTCGAAAGTTAAATTGAATTCGTGCAGAATTACGATGTATTTTAAAACCTCTGACAAAGAAATTTTTCAAGCAGTGATTTTACAATTCACGTCAGTAGGAGCAGAATTGTTGTTGTTGCAAAAAATAATTTGGTCTTTAATATAACTGAATATAAAGAAATTTTAAAGATTAGTAATGATTAGTAGCAAAACGAGCAAATGATTTTTCAAGCATTGGTACTTCCCTTGTATTCGCACAGTAGTTAATTTGAAGACCTCACGAATAATTGTTCCAAAAAAATATTACCTTCGCTGTGTTTCCAGCTTTGCCATAAATCATCCACTGAGATCAGACTGTCGTTTCGATGAAAACGTGAGTGTCGCCTTGAATCATCAAGTTGCAGTTCATCAACCATAAACTAAAACAGAAAGTTATTTTGTCAAAACAATGCATTCTGCACATCTCAATTAACATTTAAAATTGTATCACAATAAAATGGACTATTCCGCAGTCGAATGCAAAAGCGCTGTTCGAGTTGCATCTCGGTATCGCATGGGAGCTTCGAATTCAAAATTGATTTCGAAATTGATTTCGAAACCCCATGCGATCCCGAGATGCAACGCGAATAGCGCCTTCGCATTCGACTGCGAAATGTTCTATAGCATACAAATCTCGAGGCAGCTGCAGGTTATAAACAGGATTCTAGTTACAACAGTGCTTTTTGCGCTGGTAAAATCCTGTTAAATTGTTCGATTTATTATATCATTATCATTATCATTATGTACAAGCACTCTCCTTCGCAGAGGCTGTATTACCGGAGGACGGATGAAATGATCCGCGCCGAAGGCGCATCGAGCGCGCAGCGCGAGGAAGGAGAGGGAAGGGAGCAGAGAGGCCATCGTGCTGCGCGCTCTTTGCTCCTTCGGAGCTTCACGTTCTGCTCGTTTGCAAACAACAGCCTCTGCGACGGAGAGTGATGTACAAGGTAGCGCACATTAAGGCTAATTTTAAGCTCTATTCTTCACAGACAAAAACACTTTGTTTACTCTATTGTTTGCCCCCTTTTCACTGACCAAATTAACACTTAAATTGTCTCATTGCATTGCCCAGCTACTTTCAAATTAGTGTACAGGGTGCCCCGTTTTTTTATATATTAAAGAATAACAACAAAATAAACGGGCTCCGTGATAAAATGACCCTTTCCCTAAGACCTTTAATTAATTCTAGACACTACAAACCTGAAAATCCGCAAATTCAAAATTTAGAGCAGCAAAGGATCATGGTTAGCTATGGGCCTTTAAGGGCACCTTCGCCCCAATTCCTTATATCAATTGATTTCCTCTGAAAATTTACACAGACCAATTATGCCCAATGGTGTGAGAATAACTATCTTGGTCCTGGCTCAGCTAGTTGACATTTACGTCGATGAAGTTTCATACCTGAGGCTTTTAACTAAATGTAACCAAATCAATACTTTCAGTCTCTTTTCTCCTCTGACATACGGTTTAAATAAATGTTTCAAGTTTCATTGAACTTGCAAAATCGTACATACTTAATTAATTATTAAACTTACAGTCGCGAAAACAGCTAAGTAAATTATCATCATGGTTATAAAAAACTCTTCAACTATAATGCTGATTTCTCATGTTGGAACTCATCAACTTCTTTAGTAAAAACTTGAAAGAAAGCATCGACTATGCGTGCACTTCTCTACGCAAGATTAAAGTCTTTAGAAGTCTGCGTAAATTATCGCACAACATATCACTCAAATACTGTACTTTTTAATGCCCAGTTCAAATAAATACCTCTTCCTAATATTTACCTTCTGCTAATATTCTAATGAAAAAATACTACCCAACCTCAACAGCAGCGTTTATTTTGTAAATTGTGCAACTCAGCAAAGAAGTCAACCCTCATAACTATGTCTATGTCAAACCCCAATAATGACTGTTCCCAGCTGTGGTGTAAATCAGCTACCCACAAATCGGCACAAATCAGGGGAATTTAACTGTTACAGGAAGTTGAAGGTGATTAAAACCTATTTTGAACCAATTTGGTGTCATTTGACCTCTCCAAAGCTGGTCAAGTCATGCTGCTGCTAGGAATTAAAGGCACTCATTGAATAAAATCTCATAAAATCTTCAATTTTGGAATGCCATATTTCTCCAACAGTTTTACAACTTGGCAAATTGAATGAATTATTAATGGTGTTCAAAAATAGAATATGCTGAAGCCCTTTGTGGAAGTCCATGAGGCTCTGATTAAAACCTCCTTAATACAGGATATTAGTGCTGCAGAAAAATACTGCAAATTTCAACAATTTGTGTTGAGTTACATAAATTTTGGTTTTAATATCTCAGTGGTTTAATTACCTTCAAGTCCTCTCTCATCGGCATTAAGTCAAGTCCTGTAAATTCAACATATCTTAAAAAGAGCTCTTGTTTATTTTGGACACTGATTTTACCCCCAAACAAAGATTTCTATGGGAAATGCTGTATGCAACAGTGAAATTAGGTGGAACAACAGTAACCTGAACACCAGAATTTGATGATCAGTCAATTTTTTAGTTCATTTTCCTACACTGGAAGGGGTTTTTATGCACCCCTTTTCTGTTGATCGAGCGAATTTCCGCTGATCAAAAGAACAAACAAATCCTTCAATCTAAGGAAAAACCGTCAATCTAAGGAAATTCTGCATATCGAAGGATGCAGCCCTTGCTGACAGGACAAAGAAACAATGCTGGTCATTGGTCAAGCTCAAGCCAGGTTACGGCACTCATAGTTTTTGGTGCCCGGGATTGAAACCCATAAAGCTCATGTATGAACACTGAATGTTTCCTTGGCAGCAAGTTTTATTGTCAATATGAAACCACAAGCACTGGTATCTAGCAGATCTAGCATCATACAATAAACCCCTGTTATAACGTTTTCAGATGTAACATATCATCAGTCATAACTTATCGTTGGGATAATTCCTAACATTGCAACAGAAAATACTCTTGTCATAACATACGTATTTTATCAAGCATGAATTTCAAGGTCCCTTTTTAATGAGGGGCAAATCACTGGTTTTTTTTGCACACCTTCATCTGAAAAAATCACAAACACAAAAATCATACAAAAAATCACACACAAAATCACAGAAAAATCACATAAAAATCACGAAACAACACAACAATTACAGAAAAGTCATTAAATCGCAAAAACAGCACACACAAAATTGCTCTGGCTCCCCACACTTACCCCTGTGGATTCTTGGAGGTTGACATCACCATCTTGGTCATCATCTAGATGTTTATGAATCGCTTTGATCGATTTGTAGCTTCGAGCTTCAATATCTTCATTGGTTGCTTTTGCTGCAAAAAAGCATCTATTTGTAAATCTAGGATGAAATGACCTACAGTTGAGTCTCAAAAATTTATCTAAATTTTTTATCCACACCTTAAAAAGAGATTTTACTGACTGCAATTTTTGCTGAGAGCTTTACTCACAACTGTGAAACTATAGATTATTCACACCGACAAAAAACAAAACATATATAATTGGCCTTTACAGTACCGGCCTTGCAGACATTAAGATGACAAGAATTCTCATTGAATTCTTAAAAATTTTCAAGAATTCTTCACAATATGATAAGAATTCTTGAGCCATATGAGATGAAAGAGCAGGTGCCACAACATTTATTCACTGTGAACAAAATGCAAATGGTCTTTTCAACCAAGTGTCACAACAAGTTAGTGTCAGTGTCAGTGTCAAGTTAGTCAGTTTTCCAATCATATATATGGCTTATGGATTTGTAGCCTCCTATTTCTGATATTAGAAAACAATGCACCAAATTAATTTAAAATCTATATTTTGACAACCAAATGAAAAGTTTATTTGTGGTGTCGTTCTAGTAGTATCGTATAGTAATTTCGTAAAAATAGTGTAGTTAGTAATATGTATCATAACTTTTTATTGGGTTGTATAAAAAAAGACTTTGTTTTGTAGCAAGATGACCAGGGTGACAGTCTAGAAAATGTTGGTTAGTTTCAATTTGTCTTGAATCTATACTGTACGTCAATTGGTCACTCAGTCACTCAAGAATTTCCCCAAGTCTCACTATTATTTTGAGACAAAAGAAAAACAATATGAGCAATTTGATGAAGGTGAACGTGAATCGTAAAAGTAACGAAGCGCTAATGGAGTGTGCAACCTCTTTCCCTTGTTATCATGCTAGGTGTTGGTGGGGCTCAAACCCCTTCAGCCAGACTGTTCAGGCTGCAAATCAGTACAATAAGGTGCCATAACACCTTTAAAGTTTACAAAACAGTCTTCGGGATGATAAATAAATGTTTCTAAGACAAGATAAATATTTAGGGTCACATGACAATGTCCTCAATTTGCTGACATCAACACCACTAATAGGGACAATTACACCACTAAGAGGTGTGGGTGTGGGATATGGTTACAGCAAGGGTTCTCCTTCTTCTGTTACATAAGAATGTTTTATTCTATATGTAACAAAAACAAGGTGAAATAATTTGATGGTCTCATTTTATATCACAAAACGTAATCACAATACCCATGTATTAGTATTAGTGCATTATTGGCATGCAAAAATAACGCCGTAAAGAATCAAACAAACAATATTTCCTCGTCACAGAGAATGTTTGTTAGCTGCAACTGTTCACCATCATGCAAATTGTCGATTACCCACCGACATCGAAACTACTCAACCTCATAATATCATTCATATAAACAATTCAAAAGTGAAAACTTACCTTGTGACCGTAGTAGTGCTGAAACTATCAAAATAATGGTATAAAATGGGGAAATATTCTTCCTCATGGTAACCGATTTGATCGCAAAAAAATGTCAGTTGATATTCTTCTTCCGCTGTTATGTTTACACGTATGCTTGCGAATGATGAGGTCCAATCAAAGACACTTTAAAAACCCAAGAAGTTCATCAAAACACTTGAGTGGGAAATTTCTTTTTACATCTAATGAGGAAGTTGAGCTTGGCCTGGTCTAGCTGGATTAGCTATATAATCAATGACCTGAGTTTGTTCCAACTGGATGACACCACTAGATCAGCTCATGAGGTGTCTTCCTATCTTCTCTGGCTAAACACCGCCGGCTGATGACACATCTAAACCGTGTTCATATCTATTCGTAGTTGCATTGCGCCTGGTTTGATTTCCGTTGAAAAAATCCATGGAGAACTCAACCAAATCATTATGACCATCTCATGTTGATGATTCGTTTGAGATCTAATCTATTTCTTTGACCTTCCGCGTACAGAACGAGGTATTCGCAGCATAGCAGTTGTTACTTTCCCAGAGATGTTAGGCCAACGAATGTTTATTGTTGCTGTTGTTGTGAACTTTTATGACGTCATCCAAATCAATCAAATTTTTCCCTGAGCTCCTTCGCAACTGTAAAAGAATACAAAGAAATAGCAAAGTTGCAGAAAAAGCTTCGGGTATATTTACATTTGAAGTAGAAGATACAAGATAGTACTCCATATGCTGGGGAATGATAATTGAAAGCGGAATTTGGCCTTTCCATCAAATGATACATTATAGAAATCTGACCCATCTGATATCTTGCATAATTTCACAACTATAATATGAAATGCAATTCTGGATTTTTAATTTCTCCAAAGTTAATCGATAATACTTTAGGAAGGGGGGGGGGGCTCTCTCCTCGATTAGTTTACCTATTGAGAGAGCTCCTCCTTATTGTATTAATTTCCGTACATAGCACTTCAAGCAATATCAGGCTTTAATCATTTTGGATTTTCTTATTCGACATGGATTTATCGATCCTGATGCTGGTAAGAAGGTTCCTTGAATGATTGCTCTCCCACGCCTTTCGCCCCAGACTCCGCGCCGCTTCTCGATGACTTCTGTACCCCCAAAATGGGTGTTTCTTCAAATAATTTAAATTTTTCGATTGAATTTTCGAAATCTTTACATTTCCTTACGTCAGATTAGTGCAAAAGACATTTCGATTCATATACACTTTAACCAATGAACCTGACCCATCTGATAGCTTGCATAATTTCACAACTATGATATGATCACGCAGATATTGTAATTTCTCCAAAGTTAATCGATAATACTTTAGGATAGGGGGTGCTCTCTCCTCGATTAGTTTACCTATTGAGAGAGCTCCTCCTTTAAGTAATTCCCTACATATAATTTATCTTGTTTCTTTGTTGTATTTGTATATTGTATTAATTTCCGTATTATCGTATTAATTTTCTGTAATATTGCCTGATGTTCTTGTAGTTTAGTTGTTTGTTTGTATAGTTATTTTTACTAAATTCTATGTAGTGGAATTTAAAATATGCAACTGACACTGAAACTGATAACATTAAACAACTCAAGATTAGCAAAGCAAGTCATGCCTAATTGCTGGTGTACAGAACTTGAAACATTGCAAAAGAGCCCAACCAACATATACACGTATTTTTTTTTATAAGAAACTAAGAATTTGGGCCAGTACTGAAAGTTTCTTAAAATTATCAGATCTGTGACCTCCAGAACATTTCAAAACAAGGTGTTCTGAAGCCTTTCGAATGTTTAGACATTACTCAAGTACTTTCCGAGTAATATGATACAGGAAATAAGTGAGAATAAAGAAAAATGCTTGGAGTTTCTTAATGTTCTGGCAATCTGAGAGTCTGAGTTTCTTATAAGCAGTTTCTTATAAAAAAAATACGTGTAGATGTGAAAATTGAGACTGCTTCATAGAACATTAAATCTAAATGGAAGAAGGAAATAAAATACAAAAAAGAATAGGAGAAATCGTACGAGATGAGATAGCAAATAAAACAAAATTAAGGTTGATAAAAAATGATAAGTATGGGAGAAAAGAGTATCTAGACACATGCTCANAATGTTTAGACATTACTCAAGTACTTTCCGAGTAATATGATACAGGAAATAAGTGAGAATAAAGAAAAATGCTTGGAGTTTCTTAATGTTCTGGCAATCTGAGAGTCTGAGTTTCTTATAAGCAGTTTCTTATAAAAAAAATACGTGTAGATGTGAAAATTGAGACTGCTTCATAGAACATTAAATCTAAATGGAAGAAGGAAATAAAATACAAAAAAGAATAGGAGAAATCGTACGAGATGAGACAGCAAATAAAACAAAATTAAGGTTGATAAAAAATGATAAGTATGGGAGAAAAGAGTATCTAGACACATGCTCAATAAAAGATGCAACCAAAATATTGCGATTCAGACTGAATATGAAAAAAATAAAGGC
Organism: Aurelia aurita; assembly: GCA_004194415.1. NCBI lineage: Eukaryota > Metazoa > Cnidaria > Scyphozoa > Semaeostomeae > Ulmaridae > Aurelia > Aurelia aurita. The sequence continues at coordinate 588,365 of REGM01000030.1, forward strand.
AAACTATAAAGGGAAATACCATGACTTAACTTGTGATGGCTGCAAAGAAGAACAAGAAACAACGGAACATATCGTAAGCTGCAAAGAGTACCAAAAAATGTTCAAAATAAACCAAAATCGCAAAATTTTCACTTTTCTTTGGGAAATTGATGTTTCATTCACGATGCTCGAAATAAATTAAGGGGGTTTGGAAATAAGGATGTCCTGAGTGGTTCTTTTTCAAAAATGAATATACGTACTTTTTTATAAGAAACCGCTTATAAGAAAATAATGTTTATTTTAGCCAAGGAAATCCCAATCCTGATCATATTTTTACTTTATTTTCTCTTGTTTCCTGTATCATATTACTCGAAAGGTACTAAAGTAATGTCTAAACATCTGAAAGGCTTAAAAAATTTCGTTTTGAAATGTTTATGAGGGCACAGGAAGTACACGTGAAGACTGTTACGGGATTCGTAAGAAACTCATAAGAAACTCTGAGTACTCAGAATTGATAATAAGAAACTTTCAGTACTGGCTGAAATCCTTAGTTTCTTATAAAAAATACATGTAAGCGTGGGAACGTCTATTCCGGATGTAAATCCTCGATTGAACCCCCGGGGCTTATTTGTAAAATTAATTAAAAGGTATGGTAGATAATCGATGATTTACTGTTATTCTAGCTGATAAAGCCAGGTATGGAGAACAGTAAAAGTTATCCAAATTTTCAACTAAGATTTACAGGGGATCATAGTGTAAAGAATTTTTATTTTATAAGTGTAACATTTAGAATAAATAAAATATAATAAAATGCTAGTCAAGAGTCAAGAGGAGGTAATACTTGTTTGTAAAATTCAATCTGTATTTAATTCTAAAATCCCCATGGGGGGTTACTTGAGGGTGGGGGTTTATTTTTCTAAACAAGGTATGAGGCTGGTGCTTATTCGAGGGGAGGCCTTATTCGAAGGTGGGGGCCTATTCAAGGACTTACGCTACTACTGCACCAAACACCAAAACTGAAAGCTTTGGTGCCAAATGGTATTGCGGAGGCGTTGTTTTGGACGTAGCTGCGTGCATAATATATGCAAGGAAGGTCAATCTGCGCATGAAACGTATTCATAAATTCTTTTAGGCCTTACGTGATTTCTTCCTCTCATCAAAATAATACGATGGCTGTTTATCAAGGCAATGGTAAGCACTTTACTCCTTTCATATGGCTAGAATCATATCTTCAATCCAACTTTATATGTATATGAAATTCGAATAGTTCTTTGGAATGTCAACGAACATCTGTTGAGAATACTCTCTCTGGCTTGTCAAGTGACGTAAATCTCGCTTACGTGTAGGAAGAAAATGGCGACTGAATTTTTTTGCGTAATTTAGGGAGTTGTGTTTGTTATGTTGCAATGTTATGAAATGGCATTCCACATTGATTAACTTTAGACAAGGGCATCATTTCCGTTATGCCAATGAGGCGATGAACAACTTTTGTAAACAGGGAAACCGATTGTGCAGCCCAATGTTTTCATGTTCATTTTATTTACGAATCGAGGAAGAAGGAAACCGGCCTAATAAAGGAAGTACGACCAGGAATTAGATGCACTTTTCGCATTTATCACAATTTGACAGCAATGTTAGTGGTTTTTAAACTATTCAAAATGTTGATGAGATGATACATTAAATGGAGAGTCTATCGTCTATTGAAAATTAGCTTCCGAAAAAGCAACTGAAATGAAAGGGAAAAAGTGGTTTAGGCTTTGCCTTGTTTACATTTAGGAATTTTTGGGAAGAAAGGCCTCAGTATTTGATAGCTATTTTGTATCTTTCTTGACTCACTAAATCGTAATCGTTTTGTTTTCCAATTTGTGGTTTTGAAAATAAAAATGAACAATAACTCTGATGAAGGGCTAATGTACGAAACTTGTACCAATCAAATCAATGATACCCCAATATCACCCCTGGGCCACCCCCAGGCATTTTATTTTTGTTTTCATTCTTGGTGGTCAAATTCTTTGCCCTTGGGTAGCAAATGCCCCAGTCTTGAAGCCTTAAAATGTAGATTTGGCCATGCGTACATAATTCAAATGGCCCAATAAGGTTTAAAATCCTCTGATATTCAGTTCAAATGCCCCCATTTTCCATTCAACTCAATTTCAGTTTTGTAAACAAGTCTGCACGCAGGCTACTGTGGCCCATGCACAAAACAAATTGCATTGTCTAGATAGCTCTATTTTTAGAAGCTAGGGTCGATTAGGACAATAGCATTCAAAACATCAGGCTTTCCACAACACTTTTTAAACTTTGTAAAGACTTTGTGTCTTGAAAAGCCCATGTTTTGAAAAGCCTGAATCGACCCTATTGCTGTGTAGTGCTTTGGATAACAATTTGCAAGGATAGCAGATGATCTGATATCATACTCACCAAATATTCAATTTTTCTTTAAAAATATACCAGCCAAATATTTTAATCTTGCGGGTTACTTAGTTTATTTTTCTGATGGTACAATCCAATAGAACTCAACTCACACCCCACATTTTTCTTACCCCTTTGACTTAACTTTCTGTTACAATTAGGACCACCTCCAACAGGAGTTCTAGCTTACAACAGCCATTCTGAAAGAGGATGGAATGATCCACCAACTTTGGCCTTTGCTGCAACTGGACAAGCAGCATCAGCACCAAAGAAGAGACTTGACCTCAGGAAAAGAGTTGCTCATGATTTCTTTAGTGGCAATGGTTTGAATACTGGTATGTGTTTATATCATTTTTCTTACTCAGCACTGGATTAGCCTGCTTCACAGACCATAACGGAGAAGGGTTATGGTCTGTGACACAGGCTAGCACTGGTTCATCAAAGATAAAAATGAAAAGCAGCCCAATCCTTTTATATTAGACAACTTTTTTCTTGTGTTTTGTTTCTCAATATAACTGATGACCCAAAAACCAAAATAGTTATTGTAAACTACCATCTCAATAGGCGATTGCCACCCGCTACAAAAAAATTGGCAAAAACCTCCTCCCCCATGTTAATTTCCATAGTCTTATCTTGGTCCACAGTTCCTCATCACGAAAGGCATAATGTTCTTCATAGACTTGGCAAGTCTAGTCTATTTTGAACCCGATCACTATTTTTAAATTGTAATGAAATTTCTAAATATCTGAATTTAATTGTTTTATTTGCAGGAATGACAAACATGACACTGAACCAGAATCCATCTAATCAAATGCCTTCTATGAATGGGGCTGTAACTTCAACATATGCTCCTCCAACACAGCTCCCTCCAACATTACAGATGCCACCAGTATCACATATACCTCCAGCATCACAACTACCTCCAACAGTTCCAATGCCAGGAAATGCTTATATCACAGGTCCAAGTATCCAACCTTATAAATATCCACCACATGGAAGCCATGCACTCCCAGGCTCAATGACTCCACCTGTGGTACCAGTTGCCCAGCCACCCAGCCCACATCTGTTTCATGCAGCCAGCATGCCTAACCTGCAGCACAATACAACTAGAGATCAGACTACTCCACCCTTTCCAAAAAGCCCTGTGAGCATTGCACAACCAATTTTCAATGTCAATACACCAACAATAAAAGATGTATCTGGAGCTCCCATTGCACAAGTTAGTAGCCATTTAAGTGGAATACCACATGTTGGCAAGCCATTGTTTTATCTGAATGCAAATCAGGATAAGCCAGCATTAACTACTGCTGTTACTACAGCTGATGCAAGTCATGTATCGTCAGCAGGTATGGCCAGCATGACTACAATCATACCACATGACCGTAGGAAAAGTGAACAAGTCATGATGAATAAAACTATGCCAGAATTGACTCCAGAACATTATGAAAATGCACATTATGTTCGAAGTAATTCTATGCCTGATTTCAAACCACTTACAGACAGCCCTCCAATTCTAAGTGCCCCTCCCACTGATGGTTATTACACACAACGGTCATCTTCAGCATGTTCCTCAAGACAGAGAACACCATCACCACTTGCCGCTAAAAAGGAAATACCTTCAACCACAGACCAAACCTCATTAACTGATAACTTTGAAGTAAAAACTACTGTTATAGATCAGTTAAACTTTTCTCTTGAAAAATGTGCCCCTACCATAGAAGCAAAGATATATGAAGATATTCAGAAAAGAATTGATATATTGGATACACAATGGACGGAACAGAGTCTGAAGGAACCTGTCAAAATCAGGATGGTGTCTCTAAGTCAAGGTAAGTAAAATCTCAATCAATTGAGCACCTTCGCTTCATTAGATGAATGACCAGTGTGATAATGGGTTTATGCCTGAAACGTCGTACGAAATAAAACTCTATTCAAAGTACAATTATTTATACTTTATTTGTTTTGTTTTAATGAAATATTGTGCAACACGCATACAAGAACATTGTTTGTGCAATGACCAGTGTGCCTCATAAAGCTTGTCTCAAACGATAAAAAAGGTATCAAAATTTTGGGGTTTCCAAAAGCAGAGATAAATACTCTCCTTTTTCCCCCTTATAAATCATCAAATAAAAACTTTTAGTTTGTGAGGACTTAACAGTGAGTGTGTTGAAACAGAAAAAGATGGGAAAAGGATGAAAGAAAGGAAAGAGACAGGAAAAATGAGATGAACCTTTAATTAAAAGATCAATCGAAACATGACTTTAAAAATAGAAAGCGTCGTCCTTTTTATCAAATTTCTAAAGAGGAGATGATAGTTAAAGGGAGGAAGGAAATATGAATGTTCTTTGTTATTGATTTCTAGCCAGCAATTTCCTAAATATTGACTTTCATATAATGTAATGTTACAAGAAAACAATCGGTACATGATTTTTGGTTTTGATGGAGATATTTTTGACTAATCTAGTGAAGACCAAGTCCGTTGGTTATGGAGTAAAAGCTCCAAAATTTCGGAAGTAGAATATTTACCCCTGTCCAAAAGACCGGTTAGATTCCTTGTAGGTTTGTGAAATACAAATGGTCGACAAGCTGTGGTATCCAATTAGTTGAATGAATGATTCGAATTTTTGTTGAATGAATGTTTATTGCAATGTAATTACCGTTCACAACAGGCAGTTGATGAGAACATTCATTCCGACAAATCTGGAGCAGAGACTGCTTGCCCACGCATGCCTTTCGGAAAGCCCGCAGATTCCTGCAAGCGCTACCAGGCACAATGATCCAGCAAGTGGAATAAATGCCGAAACATAAGATCCTTTTGGAAGATTACAAAGTGCGTTTTAACTTATCTCGCGATTTGTACCTCATGCGCGTATTTCCCTGCCTTGGTCCCTGACGAATGAAGCGAGCATGAGAATGTCTGATTAAGATCAGATCTGATCTGAATATCGACAATTTGATCTGAATATCGACACTGTCATAACCTCAAATTATTCTTCATGATGTAGTTAGCTGACAGAGGACTGTATCTACCGAGGCGTGTATCACGAGCCAAAAAAGCGTACGAGATTTCGCGGATTTCTGAAATCCCTCGAAATTTGGTAGGGATTTCTGGATTTCTTGTGGGATTGTCCTGGATTTGTGGGATTTCAAAGAGTTTCTTCTAAACTAAATCTATTTTGCAATATGCACCCGATTTGCATCATTGACAAGGCTTTTCAGGGGGTTTTCACTTAA
>REGM01000030.1:605236-650025 GCA_004194415.1 Aurelia aurita
AGGTTTGTGGAAGAAACCCCAGAAAAAGCCAACTTTTGGGACTTAGCTGGTCGGGATAAAATTTCAGGTATTCTAGTAGAATTTCTGGAGCTGTTCGGTTAATTTCCTCCACATCTTAAGGCTTTTTATTTTTTTATTTTTTTTTCTTTGAAAATAATAAAATTAGCCAGAATGGCAAATAAGAGTAATAAGACTAGTCGCACTCAGCACTCTCATACAAGAAGGACGACGGACAGCACAGAATCCTGATGATTTGATTTGCTGTCGAAGTGTCACACTCTTCAGATTTTTACGCAGATCAGATTGCGTAAAGACGACAACAAAGACCGACAGTGTTCTCCGTTTTACAACCGCACGCAGTAAAATTTTATGTTGCAGGGACATACAGTTTTCCCAAATATTCTTTGCAAACTTGTTCCACATCCTCCGCGTAGTGCACAATCGCAAGTGAAGTATCTGCAAGAAACAAATGTTTGACATAGTACTGAAAGTTTCTTAAAAATCTCATTATTTGAGCATAGTGATTTGATTACTTAGAAATTTAAATAAAAATAGCCTTAAATAACGGACTCATCAAAAGTTTCTTGAAGCCACAGGGGGAGACTTGGTATTGCAAGGTGATACCCCCCTTGGAAAATTTAGGGTCTTGAATTCTGCAATTAACTACCTCTTAGGGAATCAATAATCTCAAATTTACTACCGCTTAGGGTAAGGAAAATTGATATTAAATAATTCTTAGAGTTTTAAGAAAGTTTGAATTGAAATGTTATTAGGAAGATCTGTAACATAGAATTCCCCCAGTGTTATGCAAACTGATCATAAAAGACTGTTATCAGTTGATTAACCATTCACCATATGACCTTAAAGACGATTGAATTATTTGATTTTATGTTTTCAACGTGATTTAAAGGTATTCGGTTCGTTCATAATATGATGCCTTTTCAAGGTAAAGTACAATCTTTTTCTGACCATACAAACATAAAAAGATTGTTTTGTCATCATCATACCATCATGGAAATGCAATTTTACAGTTTAATCGTTTCATGACTGCTATACAATAGCAATATTGGTTCTGGAACAATCAGCCTATTCTTTTTGCCGCTAAGGCTAAAAGCTACTACCGCTAAGGGTCTAGGGTTTCGTGGCATTTTCCAAAGGGTACGTCCCCTTGCACTAATAAGTCCCTCCCCCTGGGCGATAACGTTGTACCTATATTTTGGTACGACCGTTATTCTTACAACGTGAGTAAGATTTTAGGCCAACGAATGAAAATTCACAACTTTCTCGAGATCAAAGGAAGATGTGCCTCTCAAGCAGTAACGATAACGGTGTACCTATATTTTGGTACCACCGTTATTCTTACAACGTGAGTAAGATTTTAGGCCAACGAATGAAAATTCACAACTTTCTCGAGATCAAAGGAAGATGTACATCTCCTGCAGTATCGATAACGGTGTACCTATATTTTGGTACCACCGTTGATCTTACAACGTGAGTAATATTTTAAGCCAACGAATGAAAATTCGCAACTTTCTCGAGATCAAAGGAAGATGTGCCTCTCCTGCAGTAACGATAACGGTGTACCTATATTTTGGTACCACCGTTATTCTTACAACGTGAGTAAGATTTTAAGCCAAAAAATTAAAATTCACAACTTTTTTGAGATCAAAGGAAGATGTGCCTCTCCTGCAGTAACGATAACGGTGTACCTATATTTTGGTACCACCGTTATTCTTACAACGTGAGTAAGATTTTAAGCCAAAAAATTAAAATTCACAACTTTTTTGAGATCAAAGGAAGATGTGCCTCTCCTGCAGTAACGATAACGGTGTACCTATATTTTGGTACCACCGTTATTCTTACAACGTGAGTAAGATTTTAAGCCAAAAAATTAAAATTCACAACTTTTTTGAGATCAAAGGAAGATGTGCCTCTCCTGCAGTAACGATAACGGTGTACCTATATTTTGGTACCACCGTTATTCTTACAACGTGAGTAAGATTTTAAGCCAAAAAATTAAAATTCACAACTTTTTTGAGATCAAAGGAAGATGTGCCTCTCCTGCAGTAACGATAACGGTGTACCTATATTTTGGTACCACCGTTATTCTTACAACGTGAGTAAGATTTTAAGCCAAAAAATTAAAATTCACAACTTTTTTGAGATCAAAGGAAGATGTGCCTCTCCTGCAGTAACGATAACGGTGTACCTATATTTTGGTACCACCGTTATTCTTACAACGTGAGTAAGATTTTAGGCCAACGAATGAAAATTCACAACTTTCTCGAGATCAAAGGAAGATGTGCCTCTCAAGCAGTAACGATAACGGTGTACCTATATTTGATACAACCGTTATTCTTACAACGTGAGTAAGATTTTAAGCCAACGAATAAAGATTCACAACTTTCTCGAGATCAAAGGTAGATGTGCCTCTCTTGCAGTAACGCTAACGGTGTACCTATATTTTGGTACCACCGTTATTCTTACAACGTGAGTAAGATTTTAGGCCAACGAATGAAAATTCACTACGTTCTCGAGATCAAAGGAAGATGTACCTCTCCTGCAGTAACGATAACGGTGTACCTATATTTTGGTACCACCGTTGATCTTACAAAGGGAAAAATATTTTAAGCCAACGAATGAAAATTCGCAACTTTCTCGAGATCAAAGGAAGATGCGCCTTTCCTGCAGTAACGATAACGGTGTATGTACCTATATTTTGGTACCACCGTTATTCTTACAACGTGAGTAAGATTTTAAGCCAACGAATGAAAATACACAACTTTCTCGAGATCAAAGGAAGATGTGCATCTCCTGCAGTAACGATAACGGTGTACCTATATTTTGGTACCACCGTTATTCTTACAACGTGAGTAAGACTTTGAGCCAACGAATGAAAATTTACAACTTTCTCAAGATCAAAGGAAGATGTGCATCTCCTACAGTAACGATAACGGTGTACCTATATTTTGGTACCACCGTTATTCTTACAACGTGAGTAAGACTTTAAGCCAACGAATGAAAATTTACAACTTTCTCAAGATCAAAGGAAGATGTGCATCCCTTGCAGTAACGATAACGGCTTACCTATATTTTGGTACCACCGTTATTCTTACGTCAGTAAGATTGTAAGCCAAAGAATAAAAATTCACAACTTTCTCGAGATCAAAGGAAGATGTGCCTCTCAAGCAGTAACGATAACGGTGTACCTATATTTTGGTACCACCGTTATTCTTACAACGTGAATAACATTTTAATGCAAAGAATAAAAATTCACAACTTTCTCGAGATCAAAGGAAGATGTGCCTCTCCTGCAGTAACGATAACGGTGTACCTATATTTTGGTAACACCGTTATTCTTACAACATGAGTAATATTTTCAGCCAANAAAACGAAATCTGCCCTACAACCGCACGCAGTACAATTTTATGCTGCAGGGACATCCAGATTTTCCAAATATTTTTTGCAAACTTGTTCCACATCCTCCGCGTAGTGCACAATCTGCAAGAAACAAAATTTTGACATAGTACTGAAAGTTTCTTAAAAATCTCGTTATTTGAGTACTTAGAAATTTAAATAAAAATAGCCTTAAATAACGGACTCATCAAAAGTTTCTTGAAGCCGCAGGGGGGGACTTGGTATTGCAAGGTGATACCCCCCTTGGAAAATTTAGGGTCTTGAATTCTGCAATTAACTACCTCTTAGGGAATCAAAAATCTCAAATTTACTACCGCTTAGGGTAAGGAAAATTTGATATTAAATAATTCTTAGAGTTTTAAGAAAGTTTGATGAATTGAAATGTTATTAGGAAGATCTCAACCTCGATTCCAGGGCTATCAGTGTCTTCAGCCTCCCTTCAGCGCACATGATGAACTGGCCGCCCATTGTTACCCTGGGCTCGAGGTTGGGAAGATCTGTAACATAGAATTCCACCAGTGTAATGCAAACTGATCATAAAAGACTGTTATCAGTTGATTAACCATTCACCATATGACCTTAAAGACGACTGATTTATTTGATTTTATGATTTCAACGTGATTTAAAGGTGTTCGATTGGTTCAAAATATGATGCCTTTTCAAGGTAAAGTACAATCTTTTTCTGACCATACAAACATAAAAAGATTGTCTTGTCATCATTATACCATCATGGAAATGCAATTTTACAGTTTAATCGTTTCATGACTGCTATACAATAGCAATATTGGTTCTGGAACAATCAGCCTATTCTTTTTGCCGCTAAGGCTAAAAGCTACTACCGCTAAGGGTCTAGGGTTTCGTGGCATTTGCCAAAGAGTATGTCCCCTTGCACTAATAAGTCCCTCCCCCCTGGGCGATAACGGTGTACCTATATTTTATACCACCGTTATTCTTACAACGTGAGTAAGATTGTAAGCCAACGAATAAAAATTCACAACTTTCTCGAGATCAAAGGAAGATGTGCCTCTCAAGCAGTAACGATAACGGTGTACCTATATTTTGGTACCACCGTTATTCTTACAACGTGAGTAAGATTGTAAGCCAACGAATAAAGATTCACAACTTTCTCGAGATCAAAGGTAGATGTGCCTCTCTTGCCGTAACGATAACGGTGTACCCATATTTTGGTACCACCGTTATTCTTACAACGTGAGTAAGATTTTAAGCCAAAAAATTAAAATTCACAACTTTTTTGAGATCAAAGGAAGATGTGCCTCTCCTGCAGTAACGATAACGGTGTACCTATATTTTGGTACCACCGTTATTCTTACAACGTGAGTAAGATTTTAAGCCAAAAAATTAAAATTCACAACTTTTTTGAGATCAAAGGAAGATGTGCCTCTCCTGCAGTAACGATAACGGTGTACCTATATTTTGGTACCACCGTTATTCTTACAACGTGAGTAAGATTTTAAGCCAAAAAATTAAAATTCACAACTTTTTTGAGATCAAAGGAAGATGTGCCTCTCCTGCAGTAACGATAACGGTGTACCTATATTTTGGTACCACCGTTATTCTTACAACGTGAGTAAGATTTTAAGCCAAAAAATTAAAATTCACAACTTTTTTGAGATCAAAGGAAGATGTGCCTCTCCTGCAGTAACGATAACGGTGTACCTATATTTTGGTACCACCGTTATTCTTACAACGTGAGTAAGATTTTAAGCCAAAAAATTAAAATTCACAACTTTTTTGAGATCAAAGGAAGATGTGCCTCTCCTGCAGTAACGATAACGGTGTACCTATATTTTGGTACCACCGTTATTCTTACAACGTGAGTAAGATTTTAAGCCAAAAAATTAAAATTCACAACTTTTTTGAGATCAAAGGAAGATGTGCCTCTCCTGCAGTAACGATAACGGTGTACCTATATTTTGGTACCACCGTTATTCTTACAACGTGAGTAAGATTTTAAGCCAAAAAATTAAAATTCACAACTTTTTTGAGATCAAAGGAAGATGTGCCTCTCCTGCAGTAACGATAACGGTGTACCTATATTTTGGTACCACCGTTATTCTTACAACGTGAGTAAGATTTTAAGCCAAAAAATTAAAATTCACAACTTTTTTGAGATCAAAGGTAGATGTGCCTCTCCTGCAGTAACGATAACGGTGTACCTATATTTTGGTACCACCGTTATTCTTACAACGTGAGTAAGATTTTAAGCCAAAAAATTAAAATTCACAACTTTTTTGAGATCAAAGGTAGATGTGCCTCTCCTGCAGTAACGATAACGGTGTACCTATATTTTGGTACCACCGTTATTCTTACAACATGATCAATACTTTAAGCCAACGAATGAAAATTCACGACTTTCTCGAGATCAAATGAAGATGTGCCTTTCCTGCAGTAACGATAACGGTGTACCTATATTTTGGTACCACCGTTATTCTTAAAACGAAAGTAAGATTTTAAGCCAACGAATGAAAATACACAACTTTCTCGAGATCAAAGGAAGATGTGCCTCTCAAGCAGTAACGATAACGGTGTACCTATATTTTGGTACCACCGTTATTCTTACAACATGATCAATACTTTAAGCCAACGAATGAAAATTCACAACTTTCTCGAGATCAAAGGAAGATGTGCCTCTCAAGCAGTAACGATAACGGTGTACCCATATTTTGGTACCACCGTTATTCTTAAAACGAAAGTAAGATTTTAAGCCAACGAATGAAAATTCACAACTTTCTCGAGATCAAATGAAGATGTGCCTTTCCTGCAGTAACGATAACGGTGTACCTATATTTTGGTACCACCGGTATTCTCACAATGGGAGTAAGATTTTAAGCCAACGAATAAAAATTCCCAACTTTTTTGAGATCAAAGGTAGATGTGCCTCTCTTGCAGTAACGATAACGATGTAACTATATTTTGGTACCACCGTTATTCTTTCAAAGTGAGTAACATTTTAAGGCGAAGAATAAAAATTCACAACTTTCTCGAGATCAAAGGAAGGTGTGCCTCTCCTAAAGCAACGATAACGGTGTACCTATATTTTGGTACCACCGTTATTCTTACAACGTGAGTAATATTTTAAGCCAACGAATGAAAATTCACAACTTTCTCGAGATCAAAGGAAGATGTGCCTCTCAAACAGTAACGATAACGGTGTACCTATATTTTGGTACCACCGTTGTTCTTACAACGTGAGTAATATTTTAAGCGAACGAATGAAAATTTACAACTTTCTCGAGATCAAAGGAATAGTTGTAGCGATTATCAGTCCATCAAGGAGCGAAACTACGACGATTGCAATGAGTCTAAGAGGCTGGTGCTATTGTTACAAAATCTGCCCTTGTAGTAGCAGTTCCTCAAGTGTAGACTTGCTCCAAGTCTATTCTGTGGTCTATCAGCTCTAAAAAGCCCTAAAAGATTTTATTGACTTGTGCGGGGGCGTATACCACAAGGATACTGCGAGGGAGAAGCGAGTTGCTTCTCCCTTGCAGTGTCATCGTTGCTTAAACCCCCGCAGAAGTCAATATAATCTTTTAGGGCCTGTTAGCGCTGATAGACCAAGACCACGGAATAGACTTGAAGTAAGTCTACTCAAGTGTGAAGTCAGCCTGAAAAGCAGAAACAGCGTAAACGGGAGGTTGATCCGTAACATTTTAAAAACGCCATCGCAAGCAAGTTTTTGGTAGAAGTTCATCTTTTAACAGTTAGACTTACTACATCGTCGTAGTTTTGCTTCTCGCCAGAACTAATTACTGCTACAGCTCATCTTTAATTAGTGTCGGGTGAGATTTACGATAACGAAAAATTACTAACGCAAAGCACTTCAATTGTTTCTATTCGCGGACATTTTCACCTGACATGTAATTGGAGACAGACTTTAGCAGTCAGTATTTCTGGTGGTAGATCTTCTTGCAAGAGTAATTACAGAAAAACATATGTCAATTCGATTATACTACATCATAATTTAATGTGCAACTTCATACGAGATATCGTAATAACATTCTACAAACTTAAGTCATTGCAAAGGTTATCATGTAAAGGTTATGGTTAGTTTTAGTCCACGAGAATCCTGCCATAAACCTAAGATCCCTACCCAACTGATATCGTAGTAAATGTACAAGGGTGTCCGAAAAAATTGTGCCCTGTTTATGCGGCTGCTTTGGAGGAGCTGTAATAGAAATTGCCTCACCTTTCATATAGTAGCATAGGATAAGCTTTAACTTTTAGTTCGAGACCATGTTTGAGCCAATCTGACGAGTGGTTGCCGATTTATGGCACAAGGAAGTCAAAAGAGTGGTTGCTTAAAAACAGCAGGTCCTTTGTTTACCAATGATACAAAAATCAATAAGATGTTACAGAGAAGGTTGTAGCGTTGTCTGTTAATTTTTACTAAATTTTAAAATGGGTTAATAGTGCTGCTTACATTAAAAGCAATGATCCTAAAATCATCACATCTTCTAAAACTACCCTTCTTTTCCAAAAGTTACAACTTGTATCAGAATCATTTCATAATAAATGCAACACAAAGACCTACTTTGCCAAATCACGACAAGTATGAAGCTTCCTTCGTGAAAAGGTGAAATGACGTCGTACCTATATCAGTTTTTTGTGCCATTATTTTGTCTACTCTTGTGTTGCTTTGCTGCTAGTAAAATCTCATCGAATCTCCATGCTTTGCTCTGCTTCATGCTTTCCCAGATAAGATTTTAGTAAACAAAGGGCGCGTGTCATAGAATTTCTTCAGCCAGCAGTGGGCTTCCGTGTGTTTAGGCTAAACACGTCTACAAATTGTGGCTCGAAATCCAGCTGTATCTCCAAAATCGATGATGGTATGAAAAATCTTATTGTACTGGCTAATTCTACGGAGTTCAAACCTATAGAAAATATCTTGATTTGCAATGTAGCTGCTGCTATTTGCCTGCATTAGGGAGAGATAATAATGGTTTTTGGAAGTTTAGCCTATACAGCCCCTTCAAAGCCGATCTTCACTGCAACAGTTNGCAGTAACGATAACGGTGTACCTATATTTTGGTACCACCGTTATTCTTAAAACGAAAGTAAGATTTTAAGCCAACGAATGAAAATTCACAACTTTCTCGAGATCAAATGAAGATGTGCCTTTCCTGCAGTAACGATAATGGTGTACCTATATTTTGGTACCACCGTTATTCTTACAACGTGAGTAATATTTAAAGCCAACGAATGAAAATTCACAACTTTCTCGAGATCAAAGGAAGATGTGCCTCTCAAGCAATAACGATAACGGTGTACCTATATTTTGGTACCACCGTTATTCTTAAAACGTAAGTAAGATTTTAAGCCAACGAATGAAAATTCACAACTTTCTCGAGATCAAAGGAATAGTTGTAGCGATTATCAGTCCATCAAGGAGCGAAACTACAACGATTGCAATGAGTCTAAGAGGCTGGTGCTATTGTTACAAAATCTGCCCTTGTAGTAGCAGTTCCTCAAGTGTAGACTTGCTCCAAGTCCATTCTGTGGTCTATCAGCTCTAAAAAGCCCTAAAAGATTTTATTGACTTGTGCGGGGGCGTATGCCACAAGGATACTGCGAGGGAGAAGCGAGTTGCTTCTCCCTTGCAGTGTCATCGTTGCTTAAACCCCCGCAGAAGTCAATATAATCTTTTATAGACCAAGACCACGGAATAGACTTGAAGTAAGTCTACTCAAGTGTGAAGTCAGCCTGAAAAGCAGAAACAGCGTAAACGGGAGGTTGATCCGTAACATTTTTAAAACGCCATCGCAAGCTAGTTTTTGGTAGAAGTTCATCGTTTAACAGTTAGACTTACTACATCGTCGTAGTTTCGCTTCTCGCCAGAACTAATTACTGCTACAGCTCATCTTTAATTAGTGTCGGGTGAGATTTACGATAACGAAAAATTACTAACGCAAAGCACTTCAATTGCTTCTATTCGCGGACATTTTCACCTGACATGTAATTGGAGACAGACTTTAGTAGTCAGTATTTCTGGTGGTAGATCTTCTTGCAAGAGTAATTACAGAAAAACATATGTCAATTCGATTATACTACATCATAATTTAATGTGCAACTGCATACGAGATATCGTAATAACATTCTACAAACTTAAGACATTGCAAAGGTTATCATGTAAAGGTTATAGTTAGTTTTAGTCCACGAGAATCCTGCCATAAACCTAAGATCCCTACCCAACTGATATCGTAGTAAATGTACAAGGGTGTCCGAAAAAATGGTGCCCCGCTTATGCGGCTGCTTTGGAGGAGCTGTAATAGAAATTGCCTCACCTTTCATATAGTAGCATAGGATAAGCTTCAACTTTTAGTTCGAGACCTGATTTATGGCACAAGGAAGTCAAAAGAGTGGTTGCTTAAAAACAGCAGGTCCTTTGTTTACCAATGATACAAAAATCAATAAGATGTTACAGAGAAGGTTGTAGCGTTGTCTGTTAATTTTTACTAAATTTTAAAATGGGTTAATAGTGCTGCTTACATTAAAAGCAATGATCCTAAAATCATCACATCTTCTAAAACTTCCCTTCTTTTCCAGAAGTTACAACTTGTATCAGAATCATTTCATAATAAATGCAACACAAAGACCTACTTTGCCAAATCACGACAAGTATGAAGCTTCCTTCGTGAAAAGGTGAAATGACGTCGTACCTATATCAGTTTTTTGTGCCATTATTTTGTCTACTCTTGTGTTGCTTTGCTGCTAGTAAAATCTCATCGAATCTCCATGCTTTGCTCTGCTTCATGCTTTCCCAGATAAACTGCTTCAGAGCGGATTGGTATGGATAAAAGGAGCTGTACAAGATTTTAGTAAACAAAGGGCGCGTGTCATAGAATTTCTTCAGCCAGCAGTGGGCTTTCGTGTGTTTAGGCTAAACACGTCTACAAATTGTGGCTCGAAATCCAGCTGTATCTCCAAAATCGATGATGGTATGAAAAATCTTATTGTACTGGCTAATTCTACGGAGTTCAAACCTATAGAAAATATCTTGATTTGCAATGTAGCTGCTGCTATTTGCCTGCATTAGGGAGAGAGAATCATGGTTTTTGGAAGTTTAGCCTATACAGCCACTTCACAGCCGATCTTCACTGCAACAGTTCTGGTTGGCGATCAGCGCGCTTGTCTTCTGCGCTGCTCTCTAACATCTGAGGACGCGCACTAGACAAGCGTGCTGGTCGCCAACCAAAACTACTGCAGTGGAGTGGGGGTCGGCCTTGATGCTGTACAACCCACATGACAAGCCCCCTAAAGAAAATTGTTTTAATACCATGAAGCAGAGCAGATCACAGAAAGTCGTTGGCATTTGAGAAGCAGCAGAAAACAAAGTGGAGACAAACTAACGACACAAAGATTGATTTTACGTAAGATTTCTTTCATTCTTGTCCCGGGGGGGGGGGGTACTTGACTTTAATTAGTACGGGGGTGTGCACTCCAAGAAATAATTTTATGACCCGGCTCTAGAATTTTCCCCTCCAAATGATACCCGACTTCAGAAAAAATCGGCGAAAAGTATACTACAAAACGTAACAAATACACTGCGGACATTGAAATAACAGCCCGCTCTAACAAAATATCCCTTTTGACCGGTTAAAAAAAATTGCCTTCTTTCGATACCCGGCACTAGAAAAAAGAGGCGAAAATGATACCCGGAAAGGAGTGCACATCCCGTCAGTAAAATAAACTAAGTACCCCCCCCCCCGGATTCTTGCACAGACAAGCCGCCATGTTCCTCTTGTCGACTTCTCTGCAATCTTGATTGAAACATCCTATCATCTAAACTGTAAAGATGTATTGGGGCGAAAATTGTTGTTTACGAGACCTATATACATCCACAAATGACATACGTTAAATGAAACGGTAAAGAACCACTCTTTACCAATGCATTCTGGCAAAAGTTTAGCAACACAATAAACTACTTCAACTTTCAACTACAATTCTACTACCTGAAATCAATCTAAGTCTTTATCAACAATGCCTCATTCACATGAGAGATTTGAGCCAATTTAGATAAAACCAATTTTACAGTTTGCTTGTCATTATGCTCAGGGGGGGAGGGTATCTTGACCTATCATCTAACGGGGATGTGCCATTTTGCCCGGAAAATTAATCCTCATAATTTTGCAAATTTTCATAATTTTAGGGTCATAATTCCGCAAATTCAATGATAGTCTGGGCCAAAATTTCGCAAATTACGCAACATTTCCTGCAATTCCTATGCTTTGCCATTTTTCTCCAGAACAGGATCCATAATTCTGCAGAAGGCCTGAAAATGATACCCATAATTACGCAACTTTAAAAAAAGTATTCCTAAAAAATGGCACATCCCCGTACCACCAACATACTAAGATACCCCTTGAGTCATTATCACAATGGCATTGAGCAGTTAACCAGTTAAAACTAATACCCCATTCACACAGGCAAGTTAAACCAGCTCAAAGTAAACCAGATTATCAAGTGTTTTCTAATTGGTCAATCTAATACCGCATTCACACTGACACAGTTAAACCAGCTTTACTTAAGCCAGGTTAGATTTCAACCAATCAAATTCATTCGATTTTTTGATTGACCAATAAGAAGGCCCCATTCGATAACCTGGTTTAGTTTAAGCTGGTTTAACTTCAAGTGTGAATGGGGTATAACATATAGAATTCATTTGATTGGTTGAAATTTAACCTGGTTTAAATTAAGCTGGTTTAACTTAAGCTGGTTTAACGATGTCAAGTGTGAATGGGGGTAGAAACATTTTTTGGGAGCTTTTACGGTATTTCTGCAAACATAACTGTATTTTTTTGTTTGTTTTAAAAACGATTAACTAAAGAGTTCATTCGCACATAGCCAATTTTAGGCTAATATTTGAAATTCAAAAGGTGTTCCGCTTTATTGAGGGGACTTGAAAACTGGTTAAATGAAAACCTAGTCTATAAAACTAATAAAAATACCTCACCAAGAATGTGGCAGCAGTTTCGCTGCATCGTTAGCGCGAACACTCAACCTGAACTTAAGGAAGCTAGGTTACGACATACACGATAATTATTCTAATAGTAAGACTTTCATGATAAGCATCAAAGTTCCTAGAGCTAAAAATAATGTATGAGGAAAACACTTCCCTTTAAGATAAAAGTTTTTATTTGTCAATAGCAAAATTTAGTTTCTACTACAATTAACAAGCAAGGAAGTCCTAGTTGATCAGGTAAACATCTGCAAATTAAATTATTTTGACACTCGACATGCAAGGCTTCCAAGGTTCCGAAACGAAAAAATGTTGTCGCAAGATCCGAAGAACACCGAAGCTGAATGTGTCAGGATAAAGGATTTTGCAACACAATTTCTAATATAGTTTGCAAATGCCGATAGTAACCAGAAATTCTTCGTTTGAGAGTATACGCAGGAAAGGTATTTTCGAAGTTTTCCATTATCGTCTTCTGTGCCAAAAGCAATGAATAACGAGCTTTTGAACTTGCGAACTCGTCGGCACTCCTTCGCAATGGAAAAGTATAGTCTGCACGCAGGCTATATGGGCTCATGCAGCAACGGGCCGACGGACCCTTCAGTTCAACGAGATTGTTTTGAGCAGAATCTTGCAAAAAACTCTCCTCGTTTATGTCCGATAAGAACAATAAGCGGAGAGGAAGTCGAGTTTTTCACGAGTTGCTACAACGAACTAACGAAAATAAATTTTATACTTCTTGGGAGCGGTCCCGAGAGCTAAAAGTGTTAAACAGGGGTGGCAACTGAAAAATCAGTGGCGTAAACGCTCACTTCAACTTCAGAAAGCGTGGCCCTGTTTCATCAATCTGCTGCTTTCCCCACAACCTAATATATAAAGTACTCCCAAAAATTATATGGACAAAAAACGTTTTTGGCTGTAAAATTTGCATTTCTCATCAAAACAATGTCAAACAGGCATCAAGAGAAAGATCAGAGTTTGACACATGAGAGAAATTCGAGTTTCGAGCTAAGAAAGGGGGTTTCTAGTAACTGTTTTGTTTCAAATCACACAGACATCAATCTTCTATCACCTGAAAGCCCATTTCCTTGTGATTTCAAATATGCAATTCAATTGCTCGAGAATTGTATAATTTTGGAAATATTTACCTAAGCCCATACACATAAAAGAGTCCCAGACATTGAATAATTTCAAAGTAAAAAATAAAAACTACGATTTTGATTGCAACTGTAGATTATGTAAGCTGTATATTGATAATTTAGGGTTTTTATAGTTGTAGATTCATGTTTAATTGTATACTTTCGTTGCAAGCTAGATTTTATTTTATTAGCAACATATATTTAAGTTTTGGTTGGCGTTAATTAGCCACCAGCTAGACTAGAAGCCAACGATACATAAGGAATTTATTTATTATTATTATTACACATCCTTAACAAAACAAATCTTAAATCCTTTGTTAACTGTCGTATTATAATAATAATAACAATAACAATAACAATAATAATAACAATAATAATAATAATANCAAAGTAAAAAATAAAAACTACGATTTTGATTGCAACTGTAGATTATGTAAGCTGTATATTGATAATTTAGGGTTTTTATAGTTGTAGATTCATGTTTAATTGTATACTTTCGTTGCAAGCTAGATTTTATTTTATTAGCAACATATATTTAAGTTTTGGTTGGCGTTAATTAGCCACCAGCTAGACTAGAAGCCAACGATACATAAGGAATTTATTTATTATTATTATTACACATCCTTAACAAAACAAATCTTAAATCCTTTGTTAACTGTCGTATTATAATAATAATAACAATAACAATAACAATAATAATAACAATAATAATAATAATACTATATTTATACAGGTCACCAGATTCAGGTACAGAAAGCTGCTATCACTCTGGGACCTGTTATGTTAAATACCATGTGTAACCTTGAAAGCACACATGATATGAAATGGGCTTTAAATGACGTAAAAGCGACGCCTGTACGATTTGAAACAAAACAGTTGCTAGAATTCCGAGGGGGCTAAACCCCTTTCTCAGCTCAAGAACTCTAATCCATCTCAATTTCAAACTCCGTTCTTCTTTCAATTGATGCCTGTTTGACCTTGCTTTGAAGGGAAATACAAACTTTAAAGTTAAAGGCATTTTTTTGTCCGTCCATCTAGTTTTTGGGAGTATCTGTAGTGTGGTCTTTTCTCTTAACAATAGTCCTGAAACAAGTTTGATTTCAATAAAAATATCTGCAGTCTTCATTAGGAATTTGAAATTATTTGGCTTTATTTCAGACTCCTAAAATGAATGATCGCATAGAAAGGCACAAAGTTAGGCGCTCGTATTCTGCAATATTAAGAACCCCTTTTCCTTGCCTCTTAACTGTCTTACAAAAACAGGTCGTTTGGTACAACTGATCGCAGTGTACCATACAAAAAATTCGCATCCATCGTTGAGAAAAGTGACTAACAACATGAAGGCTTTCTTGAAAAACATATTTGCTATACCTACGATTCTAATCAATAATAGGGTTGTTGCTGTTGCTGCCATTCGGGCGGATAGTTAGTGTTGAAGGTTCGCCTACCACCACGAGATGGCTGTTGTTGTTGTTGTTGTTGCTGGGTTTGGTTATATATATTATAACCACGTGATACTGACATTTGTTGGCCTAAGGCTGATCCTCGTCCTCTTCCCCTTCGCATCCGTGGTGGCGGCTCATATTGGCTACCATTGCTTTGATTTGGTGCATGAAGTGGTCTTCCCTGGGTTAAAGATTGTTGCTCTTGCTGTTGTTGCATTAACTCGTATTGTCCTGGCGCTGCGGAGGATACGGCCATGTAGTCTTCCGGCTATGATATAAAACGAAAGGTGTCAGCTAATGGAAGCCAGTAAATGTCAGTTACTCTTGGGAATCTCTTGAAAATAATAGTGTTTTTCTTGGATACTTAAAAATTTGAGGAATACCCAAAGGAAAGGCATACAATTACAAACTTTTGCATCACATCGAAATATGGACTAGCAGGGAGATTTCAAATATCTTGAAAGGCGAGTCAGTTTATCGATTAACATCTTCGAACAGGGCATGAAAAAGCACCAGACCATGTGACCGGTGATCGGTAGCAGGACATTTCCTACTCACTTTTGCTGCAGAAAATCATTAAAAACAACCTCTTGCATTTATGATCACTAATCTTGGCATTTTAGTTTATTTAATACAAAAATGTATGTTTATTCATTTATGATATTCATTTATCATTTTCATTCACAGCAAGAAACTGCAGTCTAATCAAGTTAAGTGATTACTTTAGATTGCCATTGTATCTCATCCATGATTTGAATGCTTTTCTCTGCATTTTGCTTGCATTTGTATATCATAAAACCTCACACAAATTATTGCCGCCTTCAGACTTCATTTCCGCTTGGAGAAGGAAAGGTTTAATTCAAGTATTTTCCAGTTTAATTTCTGCAAGACATGTAAGTATGACTCTTTCCGGTTGCAGGAAAGAAAACAGTTTTTCACGCCTTGGCTTTGAACTCGAGTTAGCCTTTCGACAATTGGATAAGTTAAACATATGGAAAGATGAGCAAGTTCACATAGGTTGGGTTAAGTTAGGTCGATTAGCTTAGGTACGTAATGTGATCAATCAAATACAGACACGCCAGTTGGGTCTCCGAGTAGCTTGTCTCAAAACTTTTTTAACATCGAAACATTTTGCAAAAAACTCAGTAGTGTCACTTTGATCTAATCATATTATATACCGGGTGAGTCAGAAAAAACGTGGGGTGTTTGCCAATTTTTATTGATGCAGTTTAATTTACAAATTCTTTTCTTTAAAGTTCATTGCATAGAAGAAAAGCTAACTTAAATATAAACGTTTTTTTGGTCGAAATCGGTCTTTCCGTTCCAGAATTACGAGCGATTGTAACAAAATAGTGTTTCGCAAGATTGCTAAAATAGGCCTTCAATTAGATTCATATTCATGCATGCGTGACCTTCTAAACCATGAAAAACATATTGTTTCTCTACCAAAAAATTGAAACAAGGCATGCATTGCGTTAAAGCACAAAAGGAAAAACTAATGTTGCTTATGTTGTATCCCTTGGGGACTAGTCATTTAGATTGTCATTGATAGCAAGCTGAAAATTCTTTTACTAGCGATACTTTTCATCAAAATCGCGACATCTCAAAATCGCAATTAAATAAGGAAAGAAATCCCCGATTTTAACAAAACTAAATTTCTATAACTAATTCAGCCTTTTTTCTATAACTAATTCAGCCTTTTTTCTGCAATATAAAACTTCAACACTCCCGACTTGACTTATTTTTCACCAGAATATGACTTGCTAAACGCCCCACGTTATTTCTGACTCACCCGGTAGGTCTATCAATAAAACATTTGGACTGAAGAAAACGATATTTTCATATTTTTCATATTTATATTTGACATTTTTAAGGAGGGTGGCTCTTCAGCCAAATGGCTGATTTACAAGGGACTCTCGGCATAAAAACTGACAATGTTTACAGTGTTAAAATTCCGACTTGCGGAGAAATTTCAAAAGAGAAACGTGGATGAGTTTTTCAATGCTTGTCTGACTTACAAATATGTAATTCTTAGTTCACAACCACTGTGATGCAAAGTTTATATGAGAAACTAGAATCTTTAATGACATTTGATAGAGTCTAAAACCAATCAGGCGCAGCTATGGCTGTTTGATTAAACCTTTCACCTCCGAAGGGTTCATATCTTCAAATGGAAAACAAGAAGACAGGTTTTCCGAAGGTTATGTCTTTCATTCTAGAGTTTATACACAAAACGACGAGCGAGGGTATCTTTCAATATCTCAGGACGGGAGCATGCCATTTTAGCCTGAGAAAATGCTACCGCAAATTTCTGGAAGATAAAATGCCATGCTAATGCAAACCTGATAAAAATATGGGTAATATTTTTCGAATGAGCGATTTTGGCTGATAGTACACGCTTGCAAATAACAACTTGTATATGAATTTAACTGCCAAACGACAGTTGCAACGGGCGTGAAAGAGTGGACGAAAAGACTTTAGCATAAAAAATAAAACAGTAACGCCAACAAAGCTCAGCACATACCTGCTCATGAGGTGGCAATTGAGTCGTGGGGTCGATCGGTCCTTGGAAGCGTTGTTGCATCTGTAATTGCGAAGGTGCTTGATTCTGAACAGGTTGCGGTGGAATTTGCATCGCAGGAGCAGGCATTTGTGATACTGGCATGTTTATGAAGGCTGGAGGTTGTTGTTGCATATAAAATAACTGGAACTGGAAAAGAAATTATTGTATCAATGTGTGTTNAGTCTAAAACCAATCAGGCGCAGCTATGGTTGTTTAATTAAACCTTTCACCTCCGAAGGGAGGGTCCATATCTTCAAATGGAAAACAATAAGACAAGTTTTCCCAAGGTTATGTCTTTCATTCTAGAGTTTATACACAAAAGGACGAGGGAATCTCTAAATATCTCAGGACGGGGGCATGCCTTTTTAGCTTGAGAAAATGCTACCGCAAATTTCTGGAAGATAAATTGCCATGCTAATGCAAACATGATAAAAATATGAGTAATGAGCGATTTTGGCTGATAGTACACGCTTGCAAATTTAACTGCCAAACGACAGTTGCAACGGGCGTGAAAGAGTGGACGAGAAGACTTTAGCATAAAAAATAAAACAGTAACGCCAACAAAGCTCAGCACATACCTGCTCATGAGGTGGCAATTGAGTCGTGGGGTCGATCGGTCCTTGGAAGCGTTGTTGCATCTGTAATTGCGAAGGTGCTTGATTCTGAACAGGTTGCGGTGGAATTTGTATCGCAGGAGCAGGCATTTGTGATACTGGCATGTTTATGAAGGCTGGAGGTTGTTGTTGCATATAAAATAACTGGAAATGGAAAAGAAATTATTGTATCAATGTGTGTTAAAGAACGCCGGTCAACCAGCATCCTTTGCGGTCACGCTTTGCAGAGAATGTTGTCATATTAAAATGGCCACCGCAGTCGAAAGGCAACAAGTGAAGCGTGCAAAGGATGCTGGTTGATTGGCGTTCTTTAAGTATATATCAACTACCTCTTAGGTAATTTTTGACAACAAAATACTCAATTTCTTCGACAAGGAGACATCCCTGAGCCATTTGCTCCTAATAATTCTCATGGATAAAGTTCTTCTGAAAGCACCATGAAAAAAGTTTAATGATAGTCAGGAAGAAAAAGACGAAAAGAGGATAGAAGGGAACGGAGAACACCCCCAAAATTTCTGACAAAATGAAGAGAAAAAAAAAACAATTGCAACGGATATCATGTGCTTCAAATGAATAAAAAGTGTTATGTTAGGCATGGAACTTCAAACGACTTCATCATTCTATACTTTAGAAAATGCCACAAATTTCTATAAAAATGCTCCGAATTTCAAGAGACTAATGTCCCAAAAATTAATTGTCTCAAAATATTTTTTCCCAAGCTTTGTATTCCAAACTTTAGCCTATAATATATTTCTAGTAAGTTTTCGTAATGACTAATAAGGAAATAGAAATGGTTGAAAATCAACTTCGGGGATTTAAGTTCCAAAGAGGAACGCACAAAAAACGTTCTAGTCCCAGCTACAAAGTTGCTCTTATAGGTGTTGTAAAACAATTTTTTTGTTAGCAAAAACGAATACAACTGGCATTCTGACGCAGAAGATGACAACAATGGCTGTTTACGCAAACATTAAGAGCAAAAACATGTAAAATTGCAATACCTGCAATCCCATATTGTAGAAATATCGAATCGTTGGCAGATCTATGAAAGAAATAAAAAAAGTTTCAAAAGAAACGGAATTGTGTATGGTGCATTTTCAGAATCTTGTCTGCAGGATATTACGCAAATATAACTCGATATGACAAGCATTATATGTAAGGCATGCCTTGATATGATAGGCATGCCTTGATAGGATAGGGATAACTTTATAATTGCAGGGTATATAAGTTTAGTGGGGTTGCAAACTCGCAGCTTAAAGCAAGGGCAATATGAAGATGGAAATGTGTAAGCCTAAAGACCATTAGTCAACATACCTTCAGTCCTGTTGGCTTTAAAGTATTCTTTATATCAATATAATGTTAAAACCATGGTTGTCATTCTTTTGAGTTGACCTGCTCTCGAATCTTCGTTCCCTCCTGGAGGCACATTTATTATTTGGGCCTAAGAACATGGCGGTTTGAAGTTGAAGCTGGCAATTTCGATTAGGATTCGAGAGCAGGTTAACGCAAAAGAATGACAACTATGGTTTTAACATCAGATTGATATAAAGAATATTTTAAAGCCAACAAAGGACTGAAGGTATGTTGACTAAAGGGCTTTAGGCCTACACATTTCTATCCTCATATTGCCCTTGCTTAAAGTTGAAAACGTAAAGGAAAAGTTTATTATTGCAAATCTGCCCTGTTTCTAACCACACAAAATAAGATATGTNCTATCGAATCTTCGTTCCCTCCTGGAGGCACATTTATTATTTGGGCCTAAAAACATGGCGGTTTGCAGTTGCAGCGAAGCTGGCAATTTCGATTAGGATTCGAGAGCAGGTCAACGCAAAAGAATGACAACCATGGTTTTAACATTAGATTGATATAAAGAATACTTTAAAGCCAACAAAGGACTGAAGGTATGTTGACTAATGGGCTTTAGGCCTACACATTTCTATCTTCATATTGCCCTTGCTAAAAGTTGAAAACGTAAAGGAAAAGTTTATAATTGCAAATCTGCACTGTATCTAACCACACAAAATAAGATATGTAGAGATACCACATGATAAGAATGCTGTTTGAATAGCACACATAAATATACGTAAGTCTGAAATACGCTGAAAGGGTCTTGAATCATAATAAACAAGTGGAAATCATATTAACCGTCCCTTGGAGGGTCCCTTGGGGTCATTACACAAGGGTCACTATTTCTTGGCAACATGTATGCCGCCATTGTTTCCCACAAATGTTGAATCGTGTGTATGTTTTTGTATACTGTTCCCAAAATGTCGGCAACAAATATGGTCATTTTTGGCAACGTTGTTAGCGATGCTGAACGTAATCTAGCCAATCAATGGCGAACGTTCCAGTCATGTAATCCCTTCTGTTATCATCATTAAAACGTGGTGAAATAATGTTGCCTTGAAGGCCGTTACATATGTGAGTCAAATTTTGTGGCCAACATTTGTGGACAATATTTGTGAGCAACAAATGTGCCGCACATTTGTATACACACAAGCATACAAACTCATTCAACATTTTTTCACCGTATTTTCATGAAGATGATTCAAGGTATCACATGATTTCAAAGATTGGCTACATTCCATTCAACATGGCTGATGTTGTGTGGTCTATCGTGCATATTAATATTACTTAGATATCGCAGTATAATCATAGAAAATACACGACTGATTTTAGGCCATGAGTAAGCTCAAGTAACTTCATAAAAGTCCCGTATGTAAACATATCATAACGAGGCACTACAACAACAACAACAACTACAACACTGACAATGTTGCAAAGAATCAACACTACATTCTCGTTGAACATGTGGGTGACATCTTGCCGACATTTTGGGAGCAGTCTTAAAACACATACACATGATTCAACAATTGTGGGGAGCAATGTCGGCCTACCGGGTGACCCAAAAACAAGTGAACATTTTTGGAAAATCATCACAATTTGAATATATCACCGATGTTGAAAATTTCGTCTTGTGAATTTGTGTCAAAGACCAAATTAGATTTCGACGCATTGCAAAGTCATGGAACNAAAAGTCCCGTATGTAAACATATCATAACGAGGCACTACAACAACAACAACAACTACAACACTGACAATGTTGCAAAGAATCAACACTACATTCTCGTTGAACATGTGGGTGACATCTTGCCGACATTTTGGGAGCAGTCTTAAAACACATACACATGATTCAACAATTGTGGGGAGCAATGTCGGCCTACCGGGTGACCCAAAAACAAGTGAACATTTTTGGAAAATCATCACAATTTGAATATATCACCGATGTTGAAAATTTCGTCTTGTGAATTTGTGTCAAAGACCAAATTAGATTTCGACGCATTGCAAAGTCATGGAACGGCTTTAAACTTGTGTCATTGTGTGCTTTTACCACAGCTACCTGGTTTTGAAGCATACTGCCCAATGATAAGAAATGACTAGTTTGTAGAAATTAAGTTTTCATCCCGCACCACCCTTAAATTGGTTGCTGGCGTCCTTGACAAAGGTATTATATAATCTAGGGCTCGAACTTTCATATAAAACTTGCAAGATATAACTTTTTGGTTAAAATACATATTTTGTAAAATACTATTGCTCAAAACATGGTTTTATGCCACAATTTCATCATGGCTATCCTGCAGAAATAAAATAATCACCATCTAGTAAATCTATTTGGTCTTTGAATGCTATTACACAAAAATAAAATTTAAAGATCGTCAATATAATCAAATTTTAGTGATTTTTCAAAAAGTTCCACTTTTTTGGTCACCCGGTAAATGTTGCCAACAAATGTAGAGCCAGGTGTAATGGCCTTTAGGAAAATGCTCCTGATAGAGGACTGCAATCAAAACAAGATCAAGATCAAAATATTTGTGTTTACTTACGATTGGGTAGATCTTTGCCTTCTGGATCCAGCGAAAAGGATTGTGGGATTTGTATTTGTTCATTCCCAGCAACCATTGGGTGCATCATCATCGGTAAGACTGGTGCGTGCATTCCCATCGCAGGATCAAAATTGCCACTCTCATCAAAATACATTTGATCGTTTGCTTCACCATTTGTATCAATGTAAGGATTTGGCATCATTTCTGACATCACGGTACTAGGTTGTGTATACACTTCAGACACTTCAGAACTAGAAGGCTGAGATATTTCTGTGACATCACCGAAGCTCACTTTCTTGGACTGTCCTTTTCTGCCTCCTTCAGGTTCTGGGCTCCGGGACACAGAACTCAATGAAATGTCTGCATTGGCATCGTTTTCATTGTCAGTATTCAAGTAATCGAATTCATCTTTGTTATCTTTGGTTAATATTCGAATGCGTTGCTCACTCTTTTGTTCAGCTTTTGTTTGCGTAGGATCTGCAGCTATTATTTGACTAGTTGTGAATATTTGCTCAACATGTGCTTGCGTTTTAGCCAGAATTTCACCGTCAGCACTGGAGATACTGCCGTCATCAATCCCATCTAAAGATTCCGTAGATATATCAGACTGACTCATGAATGTTATAGGGCTACTATTCCCTACACTGTCGGTTGAGACTGCACAGTCTATATCCCTAGGAGCATCGAAGCCACTTGGGAAGGACACCCTATGATCAGGAAACGAAGCTGTTTGATGACCTTGCAATGTCTTATTACCGGCATTATCTAAAGATGATTGGTTCTCAGTAGTAGTGGCAGCAAGCTTTGATCCTTGTGGCACTCTTCCAAAGGTACTGCAGCTTGCTTGCTCTTGAACAGCAGTCGATGAATTGACAACCGAGTCCTTGGTAGATTTAGCATTAATATCCATCAAGAGTCCGGTTTGGGGCTCATGTGATATTTGCGAGTCAATAAATACAGTTGGAGCACCATCATTGCAAGCCTGATTTGTGAATGTAAAATCACTTCTCATTTCATCAGCATTCTCTCCGCTTAATGGACTAGTCATCTCTTTTGGTACAGCATCGCCGAGAGCTGAAGGGTCTGAAGTTTGAGGTTTTGAAGGAACGGCTTTCAAGTCCTCTGATATTTCCTTTTTGTCTCCCTTCGGTACTGCTTGGCTTTCCCCTCCATTATTAGTAGGTTCAACGATGTTGTTTGTATCAGAGTCATCAAGGGAAAGCCTCTCCAACTTTCTAGCAACTGGCTCTTTTTCAACAGAGATATTGCTTTCAGATGCTTTACTTTTTTTATTCACAGGAACAATGTCCTCATGCTTTAGCTCATTCTTTGCAGCAATATTTGAAATTTCCATCGGTACTTGAGTGTTCATTCTCTTAGATTTATCAATAATTTTATCTCGTGGTGCATTTGGAAGCTTATTGTCAGTTGAGGCATCGTTTTTATTACTGAGTTCTTTGTCTGCAATAGGCTTGTCGCTTATTGGAGTTTCTGGTTTTGCATCCTCACTACCAGGAGCGAGTGGCTTCCGCATTCGCTGCCAAAATGCTGCAGGGCTTTCATCTGTTTTGGCTGTCTTTTTCTTTTCCTGTGGCTTAAGCGAAGGGAACTCAGGATTAATAGCTCCTTCAGAGGGAGAAGTGATTTCATCTTGATCTTCAACTTTCTTAGCAGGAACTAAATCACTCCCAGAAACCTTCACTTCTTGTGGATTAGGATCTGCAGTTGGTGATAAAACTCTTGATGCATCTTGCTTCCTGCTACCCTTCTCATTTGGCTTCCACGTCCTTTCTGCATCCCTTTTATCATTTCTATCATTCCTGCCCCCTCTATTACCACCGGCACCTCTTCTATCTCTCCGGTCTCGTCGTTGGTGTCCTGATCCATCATTTCTATTTTCGAATCTCCCTTCAGTCCGGTTTTCATACCTCTGATCATTACGACTATCGAATCTCCTACCTCTAAAGTCATCATCTCTACCACCCCTTATGTTTGCTCCCTTTTGTCTTTTCTTTGGATACTGAAAATTCTCCATGTTATCTTTTGGAGAGTCCTCTGTTTTTCGATAATATCCCGGAAGTTCGTTATAAGATATCTGATTAGGTTTCTCAGAATTCGATAAAATTGGACTCAGGCAGTCTACAGGCACATAGTAGCTATCCTTATGATCTGGTACGTATACAAGATACGTCTCTTGGTCTGGAAGATAATCATCTATGCGAGCCTTAAGCTTCTCGTTTTGCGTATCTGAGCCTTGCATATGTAAATAACAGTATTCTCCTGTTTTGAATTGCAGTCTTCTTGCCAATGCTTTATCCATTTTTGTTTGTTCTGTTTAAAGACAGAATGAGAAAAGTGAGACTTTAAAGTTAGTAACCTGAGTTAAAAGAGGACATCTTATAGGTTTTTAAAATAGCTAATTGTATTTGATAATCCAGCGCATGGCCAAAAAAAGCAAAGCAAAAAATAACAATGGCATGTCAAGAAAATATTAAATAAAAATTCCCAAGAGCCTGCCATTCAAAGCCTTGACATTGATTAGCCAAAGTTGATCCACTTTTCTAATATAAGTTGATCCACTTTTCTTGGAGGTATAACAGATTTTTGTATTTTTTACGGTATGTTAAAGGTGAAGTTAACCTAATTTTCTAATTTCCAGTGAATGACATTTTCAGAGCCAACAGAACTTTTCTTGTTTACACGAGAAAATTTCACTTGGCTCAGTGACTTTTAATTGTTTGAAATAAGACCTTATTACTTGCCAGAAAAGCAGTTTGAATCGAGCGTCCAAATCTGGTAAATTTTGTGAAGAAAAACAAAAGCANACTTTTCTAATATAAGTTGATCCACTTTTCTTGGAGGTATAACAGATTTTTGTATTTTTTACGGTATGTTAAAGGTGAAGTTAACCTAATTTTCTAATTTCCAGTGAATGACATTTTCAGAGCCAACAGAACTTTTCTTGTTTACACGAGAAAATTTCACTTGGCTCAGTGACTTTTAATTGTTTGAAATAAGACCTTTTTACTTGCCAGAAAAGAGGTTTGGATCGAGCGTCCAAATCTGGTAAATTTTGTGAAGAAAAACAAAAGCATGACCCCCGTTCTCAGTAGAAACACTGCTAGCTGTGGCATGAAGTTCCTTCGGATCTCGAATCACTTTTCAGAGAATAAATCAACGATAACTTTACTCAAATTGAGTTACGAATATTTCAGTTTGTACACAGGCAAGTTTTATTTGCCTTCTGGCCTTGTTTCTCGCTGTTTTCGTTCATTGTTAGCTGATTTTGCTGTGTAACAGTTGCAGAACAAAAGTGCGAGCATGCAAGGGTTTCATTTTGCGAGTTCGGGAATCAAAGTTTGCTGTTTTCAACCGTCGCATTCAAATGAAAAGAAACGTTGTTTCCATATTATGATTGATAAAATTACAAACTGTAGGTGGGGAAACACATAGACCTGCATACACTTATCGAAAGAATTTGGGCAGAACATCTCAGGTGAGGGCCTCAAAAATACTTAAAACGGTGGAAAAGAATTGATGGAAGATCACTGTGTTTTGATTAAATATGGGCCTAGACTGTTGCACAGCAAAATCAGCTAACAACGAATGGAAACAAAGAGAAACAGAGCCAAACGGTGAAAAAAACTTGCCTGTATATAAACTGAACCATTCCTAACTCACTTTGAGTAAAGTTATCGATGTTTAACTCTCTGAAAAATGTTCCGAGATGCGAAGCAACTTCATGACACAGCTAGCAGTGTTTATACTGAGAACGGGGGTCGAGTTTTCGTTTTCCTTCACAAAATTTACCAGATTTGGACACTCGATCCAACCCTCTTTTCTAGCAAGTAAAAAGGTCTATTCTGCCTGCTGAGAAAATTCAACTGAGTGGAAATCAGCCTTTAAAGTAAGGCGTAGTTATAACCAAGACTTATAACCTTTGCCCTAGTTATTGCTACTATTACCTTAACTATTACCTTAAAACATCAATGTTTCTCTTCATAGTTTGTTTTCCCATCTTCCAGAACGGGAAACATATGAATTTTGAGCCGTTTTGTCATTGGGTTTTTAATTTTCACTAAACTCACGGATACAGTTAGAAACTAAACTCTGTTTGAAAATGTCCACTATTGAATAAAATATTTGCCAAAAATTATTGCCTTGATATCCAGGGAGCAGTGGCCTTTCAAACGGGGATTGTTTCTATTGATTCATCCGGTAGATAAAATTGGCGTTATAAAAGTTCCTTACTTAAAAAGTGATTTTTACAAAAGTATCAGATCATATACGTTATTGCTTTTATAAAGATTTGATTCTTAAATCTTGAGCGGAATGAGATGTGTTTGAGTGAGGAGATTGTTTATGATTTTGATCGAGGGTTTTGGGCCTCTTTTCACGCATTTCAAATGCTCAGAAAAATAGAACAAAAATCACAAAAATATTTTCTGGTATCAACCAAACTTTGATTGATTCTAATACCTCAAGTATTCTCCGCATAACGAATTTTCAAACATGTGGAGTTCTTTTGGTCCACCCAGTATGATTAAAAGTAGTAGTTATAGCGTTCGGCAGGTCTATCAATAGCGGTAACTACGATGTGGTAATCAGTCTACTACTAACCTTGTTTAGATTGTTCCCATACTTCAAGCGCCACATTTCGGTAACATGAGGGATCCAGAGAACGTTTAATTTCCCATAACAGATTAGATGCAGCCGCATCTTCTTTTCCTACAATTGATCAAAGCATTAATAACGGCACTACTGACTATCTTCAATAAAACCATCCCACTACAGAGTGTCTAAAAAAACGGAACCCAACGATAACTGAAAATTTCTGGAATATAATAAGATTTTAGTAGATGTCATGTATACCATATGAAAGCACAATCTATCTTCTTCCAATGATACCGGGTGTCCCAAAAACTGTATACAAGTTTGAAAAATTCTGACGCCAAAAGTTTTCGTCAAATCACAAAAAAGCTTTTTTATGTCAACCCTCACAGTGGCTGAATTAAATTTTGGTATCTTTCTGAAATTTTTGGTAACTTGGTTGCAGAGCAATAAATCAGCAAGTGTAAGATTTCCTCTAACTATACTTTTTGAAGGTCTTTAATATGGTCGTAAACAGAAGTTAGATATTTGATTATGTCTAACCTGAAACAAGCTGAACTAACTAAAGCTATCTCAAGCTAAAGAAAGATGTAATAACCATTCACACCACCTTTCCTAAAGATTGGAAGCCTATGCTTTCCACTGCTCAATGCTATCGTTAACATTTGTATCGGCGCATAGAAGAAAAATCACAAAAAATGTGTCAGCCCTTTCGGCTATCAACAAAACTTTGATTCATTCCAGTACCGCAAGTATTCTCCTCATAACAAATTATCAAAAATGTCTTCTTTTTGGTCCACCCGGTATGTATCTACTTCTTTGTACGAAGTTAAAGTTGGGATAGTCGTTACCTTTATTACCAAGCAGGCAATTGCTGTTGGTAGACACGTCACCACTTTTCATTCCAGTTTTTTGCTTCTTCTCATCCCTTCTCTGGCATTCTGGCAAAACAGTCTTGTACAGGTGTTCATACAATATTGCTACAATGTAAAAGAAGCGAAGTGCATTGTTCATCACTGTGCAGTTAATAGTTGTATTTTGAGCTATAATGTCTTTTGAGATCGACTGCTAACTTTACAAAACCCACATAAAATAAATTTGTACATCTTTGTCTCAAAAACACGCAATATCTTAATTTTGTTTGTTTTGTTTCCCATAAAGAACTTGCCAAATGCACTCAACCTCCACTTTGAATTTTTCAAATTCATTAAAAAAAATTCTGCCTTAAATTCAGTGATGTTGTGCACAGCTTTCATAAGTGTGTGCAATTAGCGTAGACATGTCTACGAATTCAAAATCTGCAAGTCAACAGAATCAAGTTACCCTGCTTTTTACTAACCTTACTCCACAACTAGCCCCTAAACGTTCGCTTATTTCATCGAATTTATGTTGTTGTTGTTGCCTTGTCGCTTCAGTGAGAGCCTCGTTTCCCAAGAAAATCGGACAAAAATCTCAATCGGCTGCAGTGCTGATTTCAAATGTCCCAATCAGAAAGCAGGATTTTGAACAACCATTTATGATTGTCTTGCTCTTCTTCGAATTCTACTTTCCACCAAAATTGAATGAAGACATGTTCAACTCATCTGCCGAAAGGTTCAAAATCTTGAAGATACGAGTGAATCTAGCAGATCTTCTGGGTCTCCAAACAAACTAACAAAACATTGCTCAGAGGTTGGGGTTCTTTCTAAGTATAGGTCAAAGGAACCTTCATCTAAGTACTGACAAATAGTTTCATGCTGCAGAAGTTCAGGAAACCCAATTTTTGAGGTGTTTTAGGCATGGGTAGTTGCAGCCATATATCAGTAGAAGCAAAACTACAACCATCGTATTGAGTCTAGCTTTTCACTAAACGAACGTAGTTTTGTGCTGACTCATTGTCGATAATTTTTTCAGTTGGTGTGCACAGATCTAAATTGGAAATAACAAGCAAAATACTTACACTGCTGGAATGCAGCATTTTCTTTAAAGGTATAAGGAAAGACACAATCATAGTGGTTGCCATTTGAGAAACAAAGCAGAATCTAAGAAACAAAAAAGAATTCCAGTATTTGAAGACAGGGATGAATTTTCTAACATAATTAAGTTTGTATTATGGAAATCATCTCATTTATACTTGTGAAGTATATACATAATATGAATGTTGTAACAAAACTATTTATTACAACAGCTATCATGAGGAGATTGCCATTTGAAGAGAACTTTTGCTGCAAACTACTTGCAAAATATGTATCCAACCTAATTTTTCTTACATGAATTTCTTATATATTTATATCTTAGGTCTGGCTAGCAAACAGAAGATAAAACATCAAATATATGTGCACTCAGAACAAGCAAAAACTGCATAAAATTATGACAAATCAAAACTTTAAGCTGTCCTCAGGATGAAAATAGCAAGTGTTGCCTTATTTCGATAGCTGTTGCAGGGAGCTAGGGGACCCAAAGTTGTGACTTATCATGTATGCCCATACTGTTTCCTTTCTGTTGTGCATATCCATGGATTCATGGAGTTGGATTGCAGCATTTCCATAGGTTTTTCAGGCTTATGTACAGCACAGGCCTTGCAAACATAAACACTGTTTTCTTGCCTAAGAATTCTTCAGAAAATTGTTAATTTCCTAAGAATGTTTGTTAAAAATTCTTATAGTCTTTAATACCTCTCAAAAATTCTTGAAAATTCTTGAGAATTCTTGTCATGTTAATCTGCACAAGGCCTGTACTGTAGATACCATAATTAGGGAAAGGAATGGAGCAAAGTTCTTAACGTGTCCTTGTTTTAATTACAATAATTTTTGGCACTTTGATTCCGAGTTGCAGAATACAAATGATATCCTCTAGTCTTGCAAGCAACTTTTTAAAGCAATTTTAGTGGACAGACAAGTATTTAAGTTTGTGCACACATTGATTGAAGATCGCATCATCACATACCTTGTCTTTAAAACCATTGTCTGTAACACATCGCGGAGGCTGATTAATCTCTTGATAAACGACAATGTCATGCCTTTGATAGAAAATATATTCTTCATAATACCGATCTTAGATTTCGGGATAAATACATTTTCTAAAATTTACATAAATGTTTTATTAAGCTGGGTCACAATGGCTAAAATAAGAGACCAAGGTATTTTAGAATACCTTCCTGTGAGTTTAGGGCATTTTTTGTCCATTTTAGGGATAACCTTTTCTGTTCTCTGCAACTAATCTCTTCTGAAACGACATATGAGTTTGATGCTAAAAAACTTTCCTTCTTGTCCTGCAAGTATTTTTGTCATCTCTGTTCAACTTTTCTGAACATTGGAAATATAAGTAAAATTTAATTTACAAAAATCTATTACTTCAAAATGCATGCAAATGGGCCTATAAAGAATCTCCTCACTCAAATACATTTCATCCCCCTCAAGAGTTAAGAATCGAATCTTGTAAGATTGCCTTAGACCAATTTTTAACCCTTGAGGGAGATGAAATGTATTTGCATATTGATCCAAGTGCGGAGATTCCTTATAATCTTATCAAGTGATTTAGTAGGCCCTTCTCATGCATTTCGAAGTACACGGATTTTCATCAATTCAATCTTATCTATGTTTCCAATGCTCAGAAAAAGTCACAAAAATACTTCAGTCTTTCAGCTATCAACCAAACTTTGATATATTCCAGCAATTTACCAAGTATTCTCGGAATAATGAATTTTCAGACATATGTGAAATTCTTTTTGGTGCACCCAAAATGCGAAATTATTTTCGGTTCATTGTCATTGACAGACTACATCAATAAGTAAAACAGGCAGTAACATCAAAACTCAAATAATATCAAAAATTTTCAAAGCAACCATAATAGTAACATAAAGTTTGATAGAAAGAAGAAAGTAACACCTACTTGTAAAGCATAGAGAGTGCTGTTATCTCAACTTGGCCAGCCCATTCCTGTTTCCAAGAGACAAAACAGTTGAGAGTCAATGCTTTGAAACATGATGAACATATGTACACATAAAAATACAAAGATAAATCATAAGCTTCTTCAATTACTATATAAAATCAATAAAATACTAAAAACACAATATAAAGTTCTCATGAAGGGAAAGCAAAACGTTAAAGCAGGGTCTCTATTTTTGAAAATCCATAAAAAATATAGCTATATATAACTAGAAGCAATCAATGTGCACATTGTATTTCTAACTTTTAATTGGGATGTGCTTCAAATATACCAGAAGTTCTCTCAGTACAATTGTGCATGATGTTTTATGATTTTAGGGGATTCTTGTAACTTGATTACATGACTTCCAGCAATTTTTCAGATTCTTCCCAACTTTGTGAATTTTGCAAGATTGCTTTGTGACTTTTGTGGTCATAAGAGATTTTGTTGGATTTTGTATGTGTCCAAGGAAGTTTTATGATGAAAATCAAAGAGCTCATTTCACTTTTGCATGGAGAGCTATACAACAATGAATAACAACTACAGTATATACTGTACCTTTGGATTCTGCAGATCGAAGAGATGATGCTCAAAGGATCCAGTGATAAACTATGTAGAACAAGAAATAAATATATATATACAATATTTACCATGAAACAAAATGATCCTACAGCATAGGCATACAATAATGGTGATAGATACCAGTGAACACTATATTTGGGTTAACAATGTTGAGCTGCATTAACCACCAATCCTATTACAAATTACTTTAAGGGACCCTAATAATTGATAAACCACAAATGAAGTATATTATAAACTCTTGCTTGCTTGACCATCACAATGGTATATGAAACCAATGGTACAATATATCAGAGTATGTTATAGCAAGATTGTATCCAGAGTGGTTAAGGCCATGGGCAGCAGCCTAGATTATCCTAATAATTTGATATCCAGTGCTTTTGACTCAAGTGGGAAATTCNGCTGTTTATTGTTTTGTTAGTTTGTTGTAGATATGTGTTAGTATGACCATGTATTTTTAAAATATTGTGTCATTGAATGAAAAAAAAAAAAACATTGTATCCAGAGTGGTTAAGGCCATGGGCAGCAGCCTAGATTATCTTAATAATTTGATATCCAGTGCTTTTGACTCAAGTGGGAAATTCTTGTAGTTTCCAACAAAGAATCATTGGTTGAAACTTCCTTTTGCTGAGTGCTGGATCAAAATGAATAGCTACAGTACAGTACATTAACGTAATGTAATAAAAAGTTTAGGGACTTTTCTGTATTGCATATATTGCATCTCTTGCACACAGCAGAGAAATCGCCAGTCCATAATGTGTTGTTGTGTGTCTTTTTTTATAACACCTTTCAAGACAGTAAAAAATCCTACCAAACTTACCCCACTAAATCTGTCGCTATTTTTCTTCATATAGCTTATGCATTCATGTCTAACTTCCAAATGCTTTGCTTGAGTGTTGTAAATCTAGAATGAAAACAAAATAAATATAGCTTGCTCGTGATTAACGCGAAAGACTATTTTCAATGCTACTCAAAAGCCCAGCGAAGTTCAAAATAATGTGAAGACTCTAAATGCAGAAGGGATGTAAGTACAGCTGTTTTATTTGCATTTTAATGTTTGTAGAGCCATTTATTCACAAATTTGAGAAAATTTGCTAAGAGAGATTTTTGTACTATTTGTAATTTTCTTAATGGCCTAGGGTAAAACTCCCCCCTCCCCCCCATAACGCCATTTAAAATCATGAAAATCGAAAGTTGTAGGCCCCTAAATAAACTAAAAAAGTGTGAGTGTGGTAAATCAAAAGAGTTAAGAGTTACTTACTAGGGGGACGGATGCAATCTAAATATAGCCTATTGTATTTGACGTTCTTGAACGATGAAAACAATAGGAACATAAGCGGCATGTGTCCTTTCTTTGTTCTATGTTTAGACTAGATCACTATATCTCCGTTAATTTACTTTAAGCTATAGATTCCTTCATTTACTCCATATATAAATTTACCTTTTCAGCAACAGCTCTAAACAAACAAGATCCATCCTTGGCAACTGGTTTGCGATATAAGCCTACGCTCTGCAAATATTGATCCATAGCAGCTTCACTATTGCGAGTGTCAGAAGCATCTTGTACTTTGATAGCCTTCTGATCTTCCATTGCACTGCTGACCATCTTCATCTCTAGATATTACTAAAATGAAGAAAAGAATTTAAAAAAGTTCAAGATCCAAGCAAGATCGTAGAACTAGTTTGTATGCTGTGCCAAGCCATGCCTGGATAATTTTGGCATGGCACTAGCATACCATTTTAATCTGCATTGTGCAATGAATTGTGGTAAAACTAAAATTGTTGGAGCACAAATCTTTGCATACCTTTGGAAAAATCCCATCATGTAAAATCTCAACCTAAATTTTCTCTTTGGTAAGGCAGTAGCCTGACTTATGGCAAGCAAAATGCACAAGAATAAAAAAAACTCTTTAATCACACTTTCTGAAAAGTAGCTTTTCCAACGAAGAAGTTGGTTTTTCATTGAAAAAGTGGTGAAAATATGGGTTTTCACTAAAAATCCAACTTTTCCAACCGAAAATGTGAGTTTTTCAGTGACAATTGTGTTTTTATTAGAAAACATATTTTTCACAAAATAAGCGATCTAAATTGAAAAGTGGATTTTTCAACTGAAAAACTTGGTTCTCCACCTAAAACTGGTTTTTCACATGATTCTCATGAAACAACAAAAGAAAACAATACAATGGGTCCCATTTGCAGTGATACAACAAATTCCATCCCACCCCACCCACAAACAATTTTCATGGAAGAGAAATCCTCCTCCAGACAGTCCGCAGACTTTTCAATCTGGGCTGCCTTCCGCACTAAACTTTTTCAATTGCACTTTTTCCACATTTGAGATCCAATCTTCGCAAAACTGCAATGGAAGGCAGGGATGACTCGTGGGTGATGGATGCCATTCCGAACCTTCCCGAGTTGTTTCCTGGGTTGTTTTCCGTGCACCAAATCTTTTAGGGCGAGACAACTTTACTTTGTCACATGTACACTTTGTTGACATCCCTTGCAAACTATCATTGTCACTAGAGGCACCAAAGAGGCAGCCTTTGAATTACATACAAAGGCATGTCAATTTCTGTGGCGAGACCATGTTTTCTGTCCGTATTTTTAGGCCCATCAACCAGACACTTTTACCACTTCCAAGTTCCAATGCTGGCATTTATAACGCTATCAATGAAAGAATATTTCCAAAGCTACCAACTCTTACTTGGAGTAGCGACTTGGTTTTAAATATTTTCTCTCCATTATTACCTTTTCCTCTGTTATCAACGACAATTTGCCAAATTTTAAGCTATGCTTTTCAGTTTTGCCAGCCGGCGCCACGGGAATCAACCGATGACGACAAACGGCCTAGGCATTTTCCATCTCTGTTTTCTATTCGCTACACGCCAATCATGAGCAGAAATCTTCTCAAAACAGTAACCAAGCCTCCTTTGATGATAAAATGAATGTTTCGTTAAGAAGTCGCAATAAATTTACCAAATTTCAACGAAGTGGTTCACGAGGAAGCGGCTCTGATCGAATCTCTCCGACATTGGCACGTGTGAGTGTCGTTGGTGGAATCGGTCAGCGGAGAAGAGTGTGTGCAGCAACAACAACATTAAAGCAAACACGTGGTGGTAAGAAAATGCAGAATTGTAAACGTGGATCAGAAGCGTGTGGACTCATCGGACTCGCAGTATTATTTTTCTGTCCAACGGTTCACGTCACGATGGGTTCACTCTTTATAAGAAACTTTTAAAAATAAATTCAACTCGCAGAGTACTAAAACGTTATCAGAAACTTCAGTCCTGAGACAATAACTTAAAATTTTTTGTCAAGGAAAAAATTAACATATTTTAACTTTAATTTCACTTGTTTCTTGTATTGTGTGTTACTCGGAGGGTGCTTGAGTAATTTCTAGAGAGTGGTGATGTTCACCAGGGCATAAGGCATAAACATCAAGAATTTGAGCGAACTCTTTGAGTACTTTCAGTACTCAAGTAATAAGGAGTACAGTAAAAAAGTAAAAACCCGCGTATAAGAACCTACTATTTTGCAAGTCAGCCTGGGTTCCTAAACAATGAATACAATGGATTGGTTCTTATAAAACAATTGAAAATTTGACAATTTCAGCCTGTAGGTTCTTAATCCACAAGGTTCTTATACGCGGGTTTTTACTGTATAAGAAACTTTCAGTACTGGGTCAAAATCCAAGCCTTTTAAAATCTGGCCCAGACAAGCAAAACCATAATGAGTGCTTTTTCTGACAGTAAAACTTGGTAAAGTAAAAACGCGTTTGAATGCATTAGAAATTAGAAATGCGACGGAAAAAGCGTCGAAATTATTTTTGACTCAATTTGAAAGTTTGTCATCGTTTTGGGTAGAATCGACAAGTTTTGACTCATTTTGGACCCAATACAGTGAAACCCCGCAAACAGAACATACTTTTCTAAAAAACAGACTGACTATGTTCTTACGAATGTGGTGCTCTTCCTGTCTTCAGGGTAAGGTTCTTACCCCGAGGACCCTTATGACTACGAGGAGCACACAAGCTATATGCAATATGCATTTAATAAACCTGGGAGGCGTTTTGAAGTAAATAGTAATGTTATGTTGTAAACAAAAAATATCATATAAATTTGCCAAACAATTTGCTTACCCTAGGTTAAACACATTTAAAACTTGTGGTTTGAAATCCAGTTGTATCTCCATAATCGTTGATGGTATGAAAAATCTGATTGCATTGGCTGATTCTACGGGTTCAAACCTATGGAAAATACATTCATTTGCAACGTATCTGCTGCTATTTGCCTGCATAGGGGAGTGGAGGGGGAGGGGTCATTGCGTTTTGGAAGTTTAGCTTGTACAGCCCCTCTCTTTCGGTAGCAGTATCTTGTAATGTAATGATTATTGATAAAAACTGAATAAAAACTGAAAGATGAAAAGTGGGATAATTTGCGAAAGGAAGCAAACCAAACAGCAGAGAAGCAGCTGAACAAAAAAAACGAACGGATATTTGCCTTACAGTAGAATCTTCACTCTTGTCCCTCATAATTGTATTACGTTTTTAGTGAAAGATAAATACTGAACTGAAGTACTAAATGGAACACGCAGTTAAAAGAACATTATATTTGTCAGTTATTTAATTAATCAATGTCAAATTTGCATCTATAGCTACGATCGGTAACAGTTATATTTTACTTCCAATAAATATTGAAAGGATGCACAGAGTTATATCTTTTAGAGTGGAACAGTTCATGGCATCTTTTAAGATTTCTTCACAGGTTGGGAATCAATGAAAAGGGCATCTTGAAAAATTTTCAGGTAGAAACGACATTTTACTTATTCTCCAGATGGTGATTACTTACGACCTCAATCCCAGTTGGATTGGAAGATTGATGACCTCAGTCTTCCACTCCAACAACTCTGTATCAATCCCAATCT
The DNA here is from genome assembly GCA_004194415.1 of Aurelia aurita. Lineage (NCBI taxonomy): Eukaryota > Metazoa > Cnidaria > Scyphozoa > Semaeostomeae > Ulmaridae > Aurelia > Aurelia aurita. The sequence continues at coordinate 641,289 of REGM01000030.1, forward strand.
GTGCGATTCCTCCAGATCTTGCGACAATCTTTAGCCCCCTTGATTAAGCATGTTACCAAGTACCGGGTGTCCCAAATGATGCATCAGCGTTTGAAAAATTACGAAACTTAGAAAAAAATTAATTAATGTTGAATTTTACTTTTTTACGCGTTGCATGAAAGATCAAATAAATTTTAGGAAAATAGCTTATCCTACCGACGGGTTCCAATCAGCGAAATTCTGAGGTTTAATTGGCTACCCGGTTTTGAAGAATGCTACGAGATTGCACAGAATTTTAAGCAGATCTAACTGTCTGTCCCTTAGAATTCTTTAACATGGTCGATTGTGCTAAAAATTAACCTTGTAATCAACCTTGTAATCATGTACGAATCGAAAGTACAAAATCAATTTGTACTAGCATTTCAATCAAAAGCACCTGACCCTATTGTTAGACGATCTGCCCTTGTTTATCTGTGCTGAAATGCCTTTGCTAATATAAGGTGCTGTATCAAATCTTCATAACTTCGCCTTTGTCTTGCAGTCAAGTCCAATTGAGTTATATGGTTGTACGATGGGAAACAGAGGCAGACTACTTTTGAAGCGAAGAACGTCAGTGATGTATTCTGGGCCATTCTGTAAAAAAAATGAGAAAACGTTAGCAAATAAATCTATACACTCTGTTTATGATATACTGGGTGTTTCATAAAAAATGCAACCCAACTATAATTGAAAATTTTCAAAAAATGACAACATTCGATTTATATGTAATGTATACCATCTGAAAGCGCAATCTTTCTTCTTTCCAATGATGTGCAATTTTGAATACATCATTTATCACTTAACTGACGTTTTAGTAAGCATGGTCTATTTTAGATGCAGGACAGTGCAGTGGTAGTACGACATTTGCATAGGCGAAAACCCATCTTTGTGAGAGCCTATTTTATCATTTCTAATAAGTGTGTCTCATGGGAGTAAATTTGCATGTTTCTATCCTAAGGGCATCACCTCAAGTGCTTATAGGCCTGAAATTGTGAAATATTTTCATAAAATTTGTTTTGTATCTATAAATCTAAATGCAAACTAGTACCAATTGCTTATCGGCATATTCTGCAGGTGCAATGTTCTCCGGCTCAATTTTTTATTTTGTTTTTAAAACGTGCGAGTGTCGGTTCTTGTTTTATACTATCATCAAGGGTATTCCAAAGAAAACTGCCCCTGAAAGATAAAGATTCTATTCCATAAGATGTTGTCTTTGCCTTTGGAAGTTTGCAAAGGTTTTTTTTCCTTAGGTCATAGGCCACATATTTCTCCTCATGGAATTCCCATACAATCGATGGATTCATATTATTCAATGACATGTATATTTCAGTCAACAATTTTTTGCAAAAATTTATACAATTTTAGTAACCACATTTAGTATCAAGTTCATTGAAAAGAAGATAGATCGTGCTTTCAGATGGTATACATTACATCTATTCAAATCTTATTATTTTTTGAAAATTATCAATTATAGTTGGGTTACGTTTTTTCTGAAACACCCTGTAGAGCAACAGTAGCGTGAATGAGGCTCGGCAATACCAGTATAAAGGGTTTTCAGGGTTTCTTGTGGCAGAAAAGACAAAAAGATTTAAGATACGAGATACTGTTTTTCAATTTTAGCTTAAATTTTTCTTTACTCAGGAGCACATTCAAATAACTTCAATGACGGCAACGGGATTTGCAAGAGAACGAGGTTAATTGCAAGCCATTTACATAAAAGGAGAGCATTCTTTTGTTTTTGTGTCTTTGTTGAGGTCCCACCAATAAAAATATTGCCAAAAATTGAAATAGCGTGGAATCGCCTCATAACTGGTACAGAGCATATTCGAATATGCACACTACCAATATAAAGATAACTTGAATATTGTCACCAAAGTGACCCAAAAGTTACACAAAGTGGCATAAATGACCAAATATTGACATTGGGTCAAATTGCTTCAAAATTGGTACAATGCCGGTACAGCCGGTACGAATTTCCATGGCTAAAAATTGATTTGCAGGTAAATAAGAAATAAATAAATAAATCTGCAGATGAAGTTTAAACATACATCAACTATCTCGTTTGGTTCATCGTTAGCATGTTCCGTAGATAGGCCATTTCCAAGAATGTAAACACAAATTTTATGTCTTCGAGGAGCTGAAGGGCTAAAGCGTTTCTGAAAGCAACAAAAGAGGTTCAAGGTTTATCAATTAAAGGTAATGTGTCCATATATAAGGTCAGCGTATACCCAACCTGCCAACATCCATCAAATTCTCGGCAAATGATTGGTTGCTATTCAAACTGATCACATGAATAGAAACAATTGCTGTAATGCGTGATTGAAAAAGAAATTTTAATTGATCACATGCCTTGCTATAGGAGGCCTACTTCATGGACACATTACTTCATACTAAAACGTACTATATTGCACGGAACACGATTTTTATTGCGTTGCACAAATAAGTTCTGGTTGATGAAGACAAAGATCAGTGCTCACTGTGTTACATCTACCGGGTGAGCCAAAAAAGTATTGGAATTCAACAAACTACAGGGTGAGTCAGGAAAATGTTTAGACGTTTGAAAGCCTGTAGCTCTCACAATTTATCAGATTCCTATAAACTGATAATACCTGTGCAGCTAACATATTATCAACTTAGATGAAAAAATTGTTTTTCAAAATCGGTCGTAGAGTTCTTAACATACAAGCGATTTTATAAGAATGCTTCATCTCAAAATTCTTCAAAACAGGCCTAAAGTCCTTGATCAAATTTGTTAGCAACTTAGCCCCATTTGGCATTGTCATTTAGCCTTTTTTGGTCTATTTTCTATCATCATGAGGCTGGTTTGTTAGCAAATTTGATCAAGGATTTTAGGCCTGTTTTGAAAGATTTTGAAATGAAGAAGTTTTATAAAATCGCTTGTAATTTGACAATGACACCACTTGTTTTTGACAAACAAAATTTGTTCATCTAAGTTGATATGTTAACTACACAGGTATTATCAGTTTATAGGAATCAGATACATGGTTTGAGAGCTACAGGCTTTCAACGTCTAAACATGTTCTGACTCACCCGATATACGCCATTTTATTGTTGAAAGGCTAACTTAGAAACTTTACTTCACTAAAATCAACCATATGGTTCTAGAATTATTGCAGATGTTGCATAGAAGCTGTTTTTGGAATATCTTGAAAAATGGTAGAAACTACGATCACATTTTGCTAGTTTTCAGCTTTGAAGTTGGCAATTGCAACATAAATCTTTCAAGGAAATCTCCCAAGCTGTAAATTTTATCGAGCAGAATTGCGAGGAAGACTTTTCGTGCTAATAAACTTTCGCAGATTGTAAAATAGACCATTCCGCAGTCGAATGCGAAGGCACTGTTCGCGTTGCATCTCGGGATCGCATGTGGGTTTCGAAGTCGGATTCGACTTCGATTTCGAAGCCCCCATGCGATACCAAGATGCAACGCGAACAGCGCCTTCGCATTCTACTACTGAATGGTTTTTTTAGGTCTTTTTGCTGAATAAACTTTTGCAGATTTGCCTCAAAACCGCGAAAAGCGTGAAAGTTTCATCCTGGAAAAGTTTTTTCATTTAAAGTAGTACATACCTCATAAAAGTCAAGAATATCGTTTCGTCCAATGGACTTGAGCTCGTCTGCTTCTATGGTTGCTAAAATGGAACGTTTATTAATTTTCAAATGAGGGTTCTAACTCCACATGGCTAGTATTGCTGAAAGAAAGCAGCAAATATGGACACATTTTCATATACAGCATAGTTGTCAAATCTTCAAAAAATATTGCACGGACGGTTGATGCATCTTTCACTTGATTTAAAGGCTTGAAAGAAACTTCAGGTATTTGACTATAATCCTGTATGAGAAATTATGTTTAGCATTACAGCCTTTTCTTTTTAGTCAATATGTTCATGATAAGTTTTGAAAAAATTAAAATCATTGTCAAAAACAAAAACAAAAACAAAAACAAAAACAAAAACAATACAACANTTGAAGATTGGAAGAGAGGGAGACATGCGAGGCTGAAATGAGATAGCTCTGACTGCTTTTTTCTGTAATTTGAAAATTGGATCAATGTATGATGCATATGTTTGACCCCAAACAATAAGACCATATTGTAAGAAGGACACAAACAAAGCATTGTACAAGCAGAGTAACACATCTAATGGAAGTAAGTTCCTAATTTTGAAAAACATTCCACATGTTCTAGCTAATTTTTTAGAGAGTTCACTGAGATGGTATTTCCAGCTTAGATGCTCATCCAGGAGGAGACCTAAGAACTTAACAAACTTAACTCTTTTGATATGTTTCTTTCCTATTTTGATAGTTAAATCTGAAGGAACATTGACAGACGAAGAATGAAAGATAATATAGTTTGTCTTATCAATATTTAAAGATAATTTATTAGCATCAAGCCATTTCTTTACTGATCTCAGCTCTCTGTTAACAATTTTAATCAAATTAGATAAATCTTTGGATTCATAGTAAATATTTGTATCATCAGCAAAGAGATAAAAATGAAGTTTCTTAGAAGCATTTGGTAGATCATTTATGTATATAAGGAAAAGTAATGGACCCAGTACAGAACCTTGTGGTACACCACAAGTAACTGAAAGCAAGTTAGAATTACTTCCATTAACAGAAACATATTGCTTTCTATCAGATAGATATGATCTAAACCACTCAAGGGCACATCCACGAACACCATAATGTTCCAGTTTTGAAAGTAAAATTCTATGATTAACTGTATCAAAAGCCTTTTGTAAATCAATGAAAATACCACAACCAAATCTTTTATTATCAAGTGTATTTCTTACAGCTTCTGTCAAACTCACAAGAGCATGATCAATTGAGTGGTTTTCTTGAAACCCAAACTGTAAAGAGTAAAGAATTTTATGTATTTCAAGGAATCTATAAAGTCGTCTGTACATTAGCTTCTCAAATATCTTGCTGAAAATAGGTAAGAGAGAAATTGGCCTATAGTTTGATGGTAGCTCAGGATTTCCTTTTTTGAAAAGAGAAATCACCTTGGCAATTTTAAGTTTATCAGGGAAAATACCAGACTGGAAGGACTGATTCACAAGAAGAGCAAGAAGTGGGGAAACAGAGTATCCAATAATTTTAAGTAATTTTATAGGTATGCTGTTAGGACCTACAGATTTGGAAGGATTTAAAATGCTAATTAGGTCATTAACTTCTATCAAGGTAACTGGAGAAAGGAAAAGTGAATTGCAAGTTCTATTAGATAGATAGTCAAGAGAAGACTTTGGAGTCTTTGGGATTGTCTTTGTTATGTCATCAGCAACATTGACATAAAAATCATTAAAGATATTTGACATTTTAGAAGGATCTGATGTTACATTTCCATCTTTGCCTTTGATTTTATTAATTGAAGAAGAGGAGGAAGACTTATGAGAAATAATTGTCTTGATACCTGACCACAATTTTTTCATATTTTGACTATTGGCAGAAAAATAATTATGAAAGTACCTTGCTTTACTTTCTTTTAATTCAATGGACACACGGTTTCTAAACTTCTTATATAATTTGAGGTTATCAGGAGTCTGCTGTTTCTTTAGTTTCTGCAAAATTCTGTCTCGGATTCTCATCATCTTCAGTATTCTATTATTTATCCATGGTCTATCTTTGATAAAGCAGCAAATATGGACACATTTTCATATACAGCATAGTTGTCAAATCTTCAAAAAATATTGCACGGACGGTTGATGCATCTTTCACTTGATTTAAAGGCTTGAAAGAAACTTCAGGTATTTGACTATAATCCTGTATGAGAAATTATGTTTAGCATTACAGCCTTTTNCTCGGATTCTCATCATCTTCAGTATTCTATTATTTATCCATGGTCTATCTTTGATAAAGCAGCAAATATGGACACATTTTCATATACAGCATAGTTGTCAAATCTTCAAAAAATATTGCACGGACGGTTGATGCATCTTTCACTTGATTTAAAGGCTTGAAAGAAACTTCAGGTATTTGACTATAATCCTGTATGAGAAATTATGTTTAGCATTACAGCCTTTTCTTTTTAGTCAATATGTTCATGATAAGTTTTGAAAAAATTAAAATCATTGTCAAAAACAAAAACAAAAACAAAAACAAAAACAAAAACAAAAACAAAAACAAAAACAACTACAATACAAGAACAACGCAACATGAAAGAGAGCTAAGAGAGAACAAAACGTGTAAATCTATGATTATATAGTAAATCCAACAAAAGCTAATTGAAATAGACGATTGCGCTAAAGACTGCCACGGGGACACCTTCGACATGAAACACAAGGAAACAATAGACAATGACGCTAAAAATGGCGGCTCCAAAGACTCTGTTGGGTTTTGCTGCAAAACATGCTGGTAAAAACCCCCCTGACGACTACCTAACAACATACAAGTTTTGGTCTGCCGTTTCGACTAGCTAGCTTGAATTCGCAACGACCTTGAATTCGAAAGCAACATGGTTCGAAAGGAAACCTTTCCAAAGCAGAAAAAGTAAGTTTTGATTCAAATTGAAGTTTAGTCGAAACGGCAGACCAAAACTTTTATGTCGTTAGGAGGTCGTCAGGGAGCTTTTTACCAGCATGCTTTGCGCGGCTGCCATCTTAAGCGTAATTGTCTATTAGCGCTGTGGTTAATGAACCAAGCTTCTGAATTTGGCTATGAGTGGAGTGAACAGACTATACTTATATCTTTGAATAGACGATTACGGAAAAGATGGCGTCGGGGGCATTTGACCAAGATGCATTGCGTTCTATAATGGAATCAACAGTGGTTCTATAGGAATTCGATCATCAAACGCAATGCATCTTGGTCAAATGCCCCCTGAAGCCATCTTTTCCGTAATCGTCAATTGAATGGCTTGAAAGGAATTTTAGACGCATTGCTATAATTCTTTGATTATTTTCAAATTCATAGCGTTTTTCTGGTTTTCTAAAAGAATTCAAGTAGCGTTTGAAAAGAATTAAAATCAATGTAGCTTCCAAATTAATAACGGAAAATGGTAGAATTCTCACGAAAACAATAGTTTATGAAGGTTTGCAATATGGTGGCAAGCAGAAATCTGTCGTTCTCCTAGTTTACAATTTATAAATCTGATGACGTCACAATCCAAAAAAAGTTACGATATAAAAAACACTTCCACAAAAAAATTAAGATATGAGAGAAGTTCATGGTAGAATTACAGCAAAGCACCTAAGGTTTCTTTCAAGCTGTTCAATTAAAAAAAGAGATGGAAATGGCTCCACATATACTCATAAATGGGCGAAATGATGATAAAACGACTGAATAACGCTGGGAAAGCACTTACCATGGTAAACAAATACCATATAACTCTTGGAAATAGTAAATAAATAGAAAATCATTCAAGTTCGTAGAGCTGCACGACCGTTCGTAGAGCTGCCTTACTTTTTTTCAAAGATCTGGAGCTTATGATGTAAACTTACGTCTTCCAAATTTGTATTCCTTTGAGGTAATTTCAGACCAGTATTTATTGCATTCATCAGACAGCTTCTTTGGTTCTTCTAGTTTCTTCATAATTAAAGCATTAACATGATTTTCAAACTCTTTATCGGTCAAACCTTCAATCATTTCCTGCAAAAGACGAGAAAGGGGACCGTGTCAACTCATGATGATTAGGGAAAGAAGGTGGGGGCTAGTTGTCACAAAATCATTTCAGGCGTCCCTAGCGTTAAGGTAAATTCACAAATGTAGAACTGCTTCTTGCTGTGTTTAATTTAACTATCCAGCTACCAGAAAAGTATAACACATTTTTTTGTCAGCAAGGATTTAAAAACAAATATTGATTTTTGCAGGGAGCGGTCGCTTGTGACAACTTGCCTTGCCTGGGAAAGAACAAGTAAAAAACTGGGACCAAATATCAATTCTGCAGAAAACAATGCATTAAAAGCTTGCATTTGCAAAGAGCAAAAACATCTAAAAATACCCCATTCAAATCGAAGTTGCACACGTGCCGTGAACAATGGATATCCAAAGAAACAATGCTGTGTCTGAGTGTTTTCTTTGTCCTATTTATCATTGCCTGTTTATCATTGCACATTTTCTTTAAAAGTGTTATTCAATCTTATAAGAGCATTGAAAATGTAAACACTGTGCACGTCTGCTTGTCTTTCTTGTTTTCAAAAAAGATACTTCGAGAATAAAAAAGAATTCAATAGATTCATAACAACTACAAATCTTTTATCATCATTTTATAACTATACCAACTTAAGTAAGAATTTTAATAGCATTCATGAAGTTAGAAGCCTTCTGTACCAAGTTTTTGCAACCCAGTGTAACAAATCGCCCCATGTATAAAAACGACTAAAGGGGCTTAAATTCTTCACATACTGAAAATAAATCACAAGATATAAGGCATCAATAAACTTGCCTACGATGCAGTTACCCGACAAAAAAGTGTGATTACTTTTACACAAAGTTTTAAATGGAATATTTTCTTCTCCCTGATTAATAAAATCGTCTTCATAGCACACATTTTAGGGACCAGTCATTATTAATGCTGGGTGGGGGGTCGGAAGATATTTTGGGGGGTCACAAAAATAAGAGCATGATTTTGGGGGGTTACAATTTTTTTCAAAAAGAAAATGGGGGGCCATGAAAAATTATTTCAGTTCAATTCATTAAATTTAAAATATCACACTCAGATTCTTAAAAGTACACTTTCAATCACTGTCAGTGTCCATATCAC
>REGM01000030.1:650111-676530 GCA_004194415.1 Aurelia aurita
TAGGGACCAGTCATTATTAATGCTGGGTGGGGGGTCGGAAGATATTTTGGGGGGTCACCAAAAATAAGAGCATGATTTTGGGGGGTCACAATTTAAAAAAAAAAAGAAAATGGGGGCCATGAAAAATTATATCAGTTCAATTCATTAAATTTAAAATATCACACTCAAATTCTTAAAAGTACACTTTCAATCACTGTCAGTGTCCATATCACTGTCATTGTCACTTGAATCAGCATCAGCAGACCGTTTCATTTTAAAAGCTGTTTGAAAAGTTATTTGTATCCCATCACTTTTCTTCCTCTTATTACATCTTTCAGGTCTTTGTTCTGCATATTTCATAGTTGTGACAACATTTTCAATATCTGGGATGATATCTTCAGAAAAACTTCTTTCGCCAGAAGTAATCGTAATCCTGGAAAGTGTATTCTCTTTTGTAGGCTAGCCAAAGGTTCAGGCTGCAAATTTTCTTTCCCAATAGAAAAAGCAAATCTTCCTTGCTCAGAAAACGTGACTGCGATGTGTTGTTTGTTTTCTGATAAAATGATTTTCAACACATTTGCGTAACTTGCTGCATTCCTGTTTTCTTTTCTTTTCGTTGCCTTTGTTTTGTTTTTCTTTTCATTTCGTTTCATGCGATGCTTTTCAGACTGCAATACATTGCTTTTTGCTACCCTTGTGTTTAAATACTCATAAGTGGCAGCAAGATTACAACGAACTTTACACAATTTTGATTCAATTTTGGAGGCCTCTGAAATTGCATTCTCAACAAAAAGGAGCTCATGTGCTTTCCATGAAAGTACTTTATGTTCTTTATTATACAGACCGTTCTTGAGGGATTTACATTTCTCAACAAAGTCTTCAATCTCCTTGCAAACTTTTGTTATAAACAGCAAGGTTTCTTCTGCAGGCTTGACATCTTTTGTTGTAAATTTACCATGATCACTGCTGAATTTACGGACATTCTGCCAGTGTCCATCTTTGCTCTCATCATATTTAATTTCAAAATATTTCACTCGATTGAGCTGAGAATGAATACCCCATCTGGATTCCCTCCTCGGAAACTCTAATTTTTTTAAAACTGTCTCTACCATACTCACAAACTGTCTCTACCATACTCAAGATATGCGGTATTTTTTGCAGCTGAAAGTAAACAAGACTGATGCAGAACAGAGTGCATGGTAACGAACAAGTAGACAACTTTATGATGAGTTTGATATATTTAGTATTTATGTCAAAAATATGATAATTGTGCTGTTTAAAATTTGGGGGTCACCAAATATTTTCATTTAGTTTTGGAGGGTCACCAAATATTTTTATGTGAAAAGTGGGGGGCTAGAAATAATATTGGTTTTCTGAAAAATATCTTCCAGCCCCCCACCCACCATTAATAATGACTGGTCCCTAACTCATAATAGCTGCATAACCCATGCATATCCCAACATTCGCTAAATCCCAGGACTGTTTTACCTGACAACTATTTTGAGACAGACTTTAAATTGATTGAAAATGACTCTGCTATCCAGTCCTTGATGAAAAAAGAAATCTGAATGGGCTCAGTAAAAATCTTTCTACAGTCTTTCAAACGGTCACACTTCTGTACAGGCCATTTTTTAATAAACTCTGTTACATTTAACGAATTTAGCCATTCTACAGTAGGGCTATTAGAATCCAGTGGCAGTTTGGTTATACAAGAAAACCAATCCCCCCGCATATACCGGGTGACTAAAAAAAGTGTCCCCCTGTTTGAAAACTCACTGCAGAAAAAGTACTCGCGCTATAATCGTCAAAATAGATTTTTCTGATATATAGCTTAACCCTATTTGGACAGGGTTGAAATTTGAGCATTTTCGACCGGGGGGGACGTTTTTGGCCCCCCCTCTTTTTTTCCAAAACTAAAAGAGATATAACAATGAAACTTATCCCAATTGTTCCATGGACAATAAGCTTTACAATTATAACAATAGAGTTTAATTAGTCACGTGGTTCGTCGCTAGGCAACCAAAAACAATAGGAAAATGACCAAAATTGAGCTACTGCAATGGTAGAAAAACAAAATGGCGAAGAGAAGCAAAGTTACGGAAATTCACTCTGCTGAAATTGCTGCAGTATTTCAGAAGGCTGGCGTATCAGGGGCGAAGCTGTTAGAAATGTTCCCACAGTACAGCAAAGCATCGATCTACAGACACGCAAAGAAACCAATTGGAGAGGACGCTCGCTGTGATAAAAGACAACACAACAAAGGTCGGCCTTCCAAACTTTCCGCTAAAGATAAGAGGAGAATTTTACGTTCAGTCCCAAAGCTGAGAGATTCCGATGGCTCGTTCACANGACTTAAGCCATGTACACCCACCCCTTTAGCTTCTGATAAATATCGCGATTTGAAATCAGTCTTTTCTCCGAGTGTGCTCCCTGCTTTTCCTTCTCGTTCCATATCTCTTAACGTTCACCTTACTTCTACTGCTTCTTGTTCAAATTTGTCGACACAATAATGCGTACGCTGTACCATAGTCTTTCTCATATGACTATAGCTGTACCATGCATGAAGCAAGACCATTAAAGTCCTTAGAAATGGCCCTACATTTCGAGTACATTTACATATATTTGAATGGTTCTTCTAATATGTGTGCTCCCTTCGATAATTATTGCCTGCAAACGACAAATTCGTCAGTTTGCAACTGATATAAGCAAAAAAGCTCGCTATTTCCAAGAGTCATCTAGTTCCAACTGTCGAATACCAAAATAAATTCTGCAATTAATTCAATATGTTACCTGCACGCCGTTTGCTCTTCTTAGTCCAGAAAATACGATATAACCTACACAAAGACAATACAAAGTCGATAATTAAGCATCAAGTAAAAATTAATACAATTAAGTAAGAAAATAAAATATGGGATAAACACCCCCAGATTTAGGGGAGCTATGCTTTGGATAGCTTTAATTGTACAATTTATATATATTGTTTTAGGCTTATCGTAGATAGTCGATGTACATTAGTTATATTCCTTTGAAACTATGTAACTACCAACTTTAAATAAATGTATGAATGAGTGAGTGAATAAATCTCATAATTATAAGCTGAATTGTTTTGGGTAACTGATGAACGCAATGCAAGGCCATGTTCTAGAGGAAATAAGCGGCTGAGAGAGTTTCACAACCTAAAAATGATATGTTCAGAGCGTTAGTGCCATTCCTATTTGCTGATGAAAAGTTTGTCATTTTGCCTATTGTTTCCTTTCTTTCTTTCAAAGTGGTAAGTTAGCCTAGTGGTTAAAGCGCTCGCCTTCAGTGCAGAAGGTTGCAGGTTCGAGTCCTAGTCTGCCGCATGGGGAAGTACCACCACTCATTCTGCAAAGTTCTGTACGCTTCTTTCCTCTGAGTAAAGCTTAAAGTACTCAAGATCTGGTACCATTAGGGGTGATCTGCTCGGCTTCGGTAATGGGCCCCTTGCCAGCGCTTCAAGCAGACGATACAATAAAAAAATTGAACGATGTTAGGGAAGCAAGGGAATCAGGCAATAGGCCCAATGAAACGTATATAAGATAATTAAATGACAATAAGAATGAAATAAGATACCTAATTGTTCTTGCGTACGCAGTTGATCGAAACATTTCTCTGCTATCAACTGTGAGAATAATTCCAAGAGTGCATTACTTCTAGTACTACGCATCTCAGTCTGGGGGAACAAAACAATGCTTTAGGAAAGAACTAACAACACACATCAGGAAAGAACGAATAACGCACATATACCAAAAGCTCACCTGTATGGAAGGCTATTGCGTATGTCGTAGAATAACTTACTACTGAAAGATTTCGGACCGACAACAACCATACAAGACTCATGCAGTCAGCTTAAAGGCCAGTTTCCAGTCAGTGGAATTTTCCGAGCGGGTGGAAATTTACACAATCAAAAATCATTCAACCCTAGAATTTCTATTCAATTACAAAGCGACATTTTCTTTCGTAAACAATAGAATTTTAGCCCGCTCGGAAAATTCCACTGACTGGAAACTGGCCTTAAGACAGAAAATGTCGCTTTGCAATTGAATAGAAAATTAAGGTTGAGTGACTTTTGATTGTGTAAAATTCCGCCCGCTCGGAAAATTCCACTGACTGCAAATCAGCCTTAACACAAGAAGACCAGGTACACTATGTACAGTCTGTACATTCAACTCATCGACCATTTTCATTTCATTGTCTGATAAATCACCGAATAGCGTGAAAAAAGTGCTAATGCATGCTTTTTTCAATCAAATACAAATATGAGCTCTTGTGATCTGAAAACTACTCCATAAGGGGAATACAAGAACAGTGTCCACTGGGACCTCTCCAATGTGAAACGAGTAGAATTAATTAATGCTGTGGTTAACCAAGGTTCTAGTTTGGTCACTGCGTTGAGTGAACAGACTGCATCTCAGCTATGCTTCTCTTGGGTCATATAGAATAGACATTTTTTACTGATAACTTTGTATTAGGATGTATTTCTATGAATAAAATTGAATTGAATTGAATTGAATTGAATGAATCTGCAACAATAATAGCAGCAAATTTAATATCGATTGTGAAACAACTGATTTATGCTTACTAAGGATAATTACCAGTCAATATATAATGCTTCTCGCTTTAGCTGTTAACCTATAATAGCTTACTAAGACCAGTTTACCAAATTTTATCTCAATGATCCAATTCGCTTTCCTCAATGAGGACGTTAATTTTGGGAGAATACTGGAAAAGAACCTTAAAAAATAATCAACTATAGCATCAAAGGTGCAAATAAATTGACAAGACATGCCATTTATTATGTAAAAAAACGGAACACTTCAAACTTAAGTTTACATACCTGATAATAGACTTCAATACAGGAGTTATTTTGGACAGTGTGTTTTCTTTCAAAGACATAAAATGCTCCTGTAGGGAATAGAAAAAGCTTTAAAATGTTGGATAAAGTTAAAACTGACATTCGATGTTTTAGCTATTCAACAAGAGTCTGGATCGAACGATAATTTTATAAATTTTGTAGAAATTTGAGGAATTTTCGAATGTGTGCAATAGTGATAGAAGCATTAACGCCACTCAGTCGAACATTTCAGATAAAATGTTTAAAAATGACGCTCGATCCAGACTCTTTTGTAGAATAGGTAAAGGTCTATTGCTGCCGGCAAAAATTTTCCGGAACCAGAATACTGATTTTGGAAGCAATAAGGAATAAGTTTGACTCTGATTTGGAACATATGATTTTTGGAGCCGACTCCAACGATACATCAGTGTATTCTCGATGCATGCAGTAAGAACTTCTACCAAAAGGCAACTAATCCAGATTCCAGCTCCATCCTTGACAAACTGGTCAATGTCAATGAATCGAAGTACAATCTTCTTGAGGTAACAATGGTTCAAAGAAAGTAGACATTTGTAATCAGAAAAGGTTGTTGGAGGCTATCTCAAGTTTGGTAGGAAATAATAACACTGGTATATAAGAGCCTGTTCTGGACTATCGAAAGCTGCCCAACGATATGCAGTAAGATTGCTGAAATTCGAATGAAAGATATGCAACATCATTTTCAATGACAAAAGGTTTGTCATACGGATAATATGATTTTTGGTTACACAATTGAATTGAGAACATGAATAATACTAATAATCCTATTAAATAATAATAATACTTCTACCGGGTGTCCCAAAAAAAAGTATACAGATTTGTTCGACCCTAGCGATGAGAATTTAGCGTGAATCAATTCGAAAACAGTCTTAAAACATACCTCGATAGTCAACTTGAACATAGATACCTCATTTGTTTACATTAGTGCTTTGAGAGTTGGAATATTAATCTTCAAAGGACAAATTTGCCTCCACCTCCAAACCAGAGCTTTGGCGTTTTGGCCTAAGCAAATTCTTGAAGCACAGCGAATAAGTCAACAATAGATTTGAAAAAATTTGAAACAAGAGGAGAAAAATTAAAAACTGCACAACAGATGCGTTTTGAAAAATATAATTTTCGTGACACTTATATCATCAAGGGAGCTCCGAAGTAAACTTCATTCATTTTAAATTAACAATTTATTTCACGAAGTTTTCTTTGGAGCTCCCTTGATGATTATCTGTTGTGCAGTTTTTAATTTTTCTCCTCTGGTTTCAAATTTTTTCAAATCTATTGTTGACTTATTCGCAGTGCTTCAAGAATTTGCTTAGGCCAAAACGCCAAAGCTCTGGTTTGGAGGTGGAGGCAAATTTGTCCTTTGAAGATTAATATTCCAACTCTCAAAGCACTAATATCAACAAACAAGGTATCTATGTTCAAGTTGACTATCAAGGAATGTTTTAAAAATAATTTCGGATTGATTCGTGCTAAATTCTCATTGCTAGGGTAGACCAAATCTGTATACTTTTTTTTGGGACACCCGGTATGCTTACCAATACTACTACTGCGGCTGTTTGCGAAATGGCTGATCAGAGGTCTGTCCGACACGGGTTGATTTCTTAAATTATAGGGAAACATTCAAATCCCAAACATATTACAAATATCCTAAAAGAGGACTCTGGTCCGGTGAAACCGAACGGCCCTACAAGAAAAACTACGCAGTTGATATTTAGGCCTCAATTAACAAAAACAATTCCGTGTCGGATGGACAAATGATCAACCATTTCGCAAACAGCCCCTACTACAAGGTATGAATAATACTAGGCTTACCGTTTGGTAAGTGGATTTCTCTATGCCTCAGTCGTTGTAAGGGCAACAGTGGTTTAGTCTTTGAGTGTTCCGTTATTAGTTTAGAGACCTCTTCAATCATCTCAAGTGCTTCCTAATGCAGAAGGAGAAACAAATGTATGATACATATTTTAAGAGAAGAAAAATTGCGATAAAGGCTGTCTGTGAGGACCTCTGAGACTTTTCGCACAAAAAAGTCTTCCAGCTAGTAACGCAAGTACCGGGTCTCCTAAAAATCATTCCAGTTTGATCGAATCTAATCCTCTACGCTGCATTTTTTGACTAAATCAATCTCAAAGGTGTAAAAAGATACACACTTTAAAATTGCAATAATTTCTAAAAGATCCCAACACGTTTATATATCGCCTTCATTATGCAGTGTCTTCATTTCGCAAAACGATACAAAGCGTATACCGTAAAAGCTCTGTTACGTCCTCTGTGGTATTTATTAACTTCGGGGACTTCTTAGGGGGGCTAATTAGCGAGGGGGCTTATCTATAAAATCAAATGACAAGGCTATAAATAATAGCTTTTTGGGTCTTTTATCTCACATTTTTCGGGATCAACATACAATTTTGCGAGTCAAATACAAACACATTAACATTTAAATTGTTTTAGCTAACTGAATGGAAAACTTTTGGCAACCTCTTGCATTCGATACTAGAGGGGTGCTTAATAGAGAGGGGGCTTATTTAAAAGTTTGGCTTGGAAAAGAGGGGCTTATTAGAGATGGGGGCTTGTAGAGGTTTTAAGGTAGAATTCCTTCGAAGTCACTTGAATAGAACGATTATTTGGCATGAAAAGCAATCCAAGATGAAGTGCGAATCTGGTATTGTGTGATCCCGTGTGATCCCTGCCTAAAATAACTTTAAGTTCTAGCAATCGTACAACCGTTGAAGGTAGATCCGTCAAAACTAAAAATTAATTGCTTAGAAATCTGTATAAAAAGGTTAGAGCTAATTAACCCAGATTTTTTATCATTGTATCATACATAAAATTGTAAAATACCTCTTTCGTGATATTACCAGCTACCAAGCTTTCTATTTGCATTTGCCCAAGAAATTCAGGTATAAACAGCTTCAGCCGTTCTAGGGTTACATCTGCAACACAAAAGTTCCAACTATTACTCTTTTGAACAACCAAATGCAGCTTACGGTGAAGGCACTATTTCCCTTAAAGTCCATTAAGCTATAGATGCGAATACAAGTTTGACTTGATACCGGGTGAGTCAGAAAAATGTTTGAAAGCCCACAGCTCACGATTATGCAGCAGCCTCTTTATATACCTAGTAAGTGTTCGAGCGATACGATAGACAGATGGAATTTGATTATGATAGCTGTGAGACTAAATTGCTTGCAAATTTGATCAAAAATTTTAGGCTTGTTTTGAAGGATTTGAGATGAAGCATGTTTATAAAATTTGAGAACGATACAACCGATTTTGACAAACAAAATTTTCTTATCTAAGTTGATATGTCAGCTGCACGGTTATTATCAGTTTATATGAAGCTGATACTGGTTTGAGAGCTACAGGCTTTGAAACTCACTCGGAAAAACCCACTGCAAAGAAATAAAAAAAAAACAGTGCAGTAATAAGTCGCATATAAGAATCACTACTTTTAAGAAACTTGGGCTAAAATGTTGGGGAAATATTTCAGAACTTTCAAAAAGTTGCCTTGAAAGTGGAGAGAAAGATATTGCATTATGTTAGTTGGATGAACGATGTCATTTAAATAGTTCTTTGCATAGAACCAGAATTGTTAATTGCACTGTTCCTAAATTTCATACCCAAGAATAAAGAACCTTTGCTACCTTAAACTCAAAACATGGTTGTTCTTGTATGTGGGTTTTTACTGTATCTAATTAGGGAGTTGTACTTTGCAACGTCGTCGTTTCCTCACCCTCTGAAAAAGTCCACTGCCCTTTTATTAGAAATAATATTCACAACATTAAATTTTTTTCTTAATCAGTAAACTTGACATTAGTTCAGTTCCAAATTTGTAGTCCTTCCAAGTACATTAAGGCACAGCTTCTGAGTCAAACTGGCCAATAATTAACTTTAGATGGTTGGTCAGTTTTAACAAAACAGACCTCGAATATCTTCGAATATCTCGAAATAAAAGCAGGGCTTCAGTATCACGGTGAAGGTGAAAACAACTTGCCTTGGAACAGATACGGTCAGATTTATGGGGAAAAAGTATGGGAGAGACTACCTCCAGAACCGAAAAATTCAGACTCTCTTGAGATTTTTAAAAGATTCATTAAAGCCTATAAATGCCAAGCTTGCAGCTGCAGATTATGTAAAATATTTTATCCCAGTTTAGGCTTTCTATTGTAAATTGTATTTTTCTTATAATATTGTATGTATTTTTATAAATTGTTGGCCTTAATTAGCATTGTAGCGATAACTTCTTAACCAACTTCAAATTAAAGAATTTATTATATTACTATTACATATAATATCAACATTAATTGTATCACAATAGTTACCTGACAGCGCATCAAGAATCTCCGATTTATCCCACGCTTGCTCCGAAAGAAGGTACGATAAATAGAATATGGCATGAGTATGCGGCTGTTCTGCTTCAAAGTTCTTCAACTTTCGCTTGATCTGAAGGAGATTCAAGAGTATAAAGCCCACCAACAGAAGTCAAATTGCAAAAATAGACAATAACGCTAAAGATGGCGGCTCCAAAGACTGTTGTGTTTTGCTGCAAAGCATACTGGTAAAAAGCCCCCTGACGACCACCTAGCGACATAAAAATTTCGGTCTGCCGTTTCGACTAGCTAGCTTGAATTCGAATCGACCTTGAATTTGAATGCAACATGGTTCGAAGGAAACCTTTCCGAAGCAGAGAAAGTAAAGTTTTCATTCGAATTGAAGATTCGCGTTCGAATTACAGAATTTTTCTATTTGTTTACATTGATATCGATTACTTGTTCCGAAACACAGCAAGCTTGCTGTGCTTGCAAGCTAGTTGAAATGGCAGACCAGAATTTTTATGTTGTTAGGTGGTCGCCAGGGAGGTTGTTACCAGCATGCTTTGCGTGGCCGCCATCTTTAGTGTTATTGTCTATTCAATCATGCGACATCGGAGAGGTCTTAGCCCCCGAGCTATATGTGGGGAAGACGAAACGAACACAAGTAAAGAACGCAAGTATTTAGTTGACATAATGAAATAAAGGGGTACGTCTTTGGTTCTCCCTTCCCTCAAGAGCATTCGAAACCCAACAAATTTCACAATAAGACTAAAGAAAAACATAATGATAAATACTATTATGACATCCAGCACCGGCTTCTAGCTTGGCTTTAAAAAAGTATTAGCAGTTGATTTTCATAATCTTATAATTCGTACCCAGGTAATCTTACAGTTTATTGATTGTAGTTGTACTGCAGTAGCATATATCGTAGTCTTTTAAAGCTTTACTTGATAAGCTCTGATTTTCTTGGGTCATGTAGAATACAAGTATTTTAACAGGTCTTTTATTATATTGTAGCAACTTGTATTTTACAAATAAAATTGAAATTGAATTAAAATTGAAAATGTCTTGTTTCATGTAATGAGGTACGTCCTCCAACAGTTTTGCAACCGCTGTGTGTACCGGGTGAGTCAGAAAAACGTGGGGCATTTAACAAGCAATATTTTGGCAAAAACAATTTAAATTGTGTTTGTTGAAGGTTTATAATGCAGAAGAAAGATAAAATTTGTTATAGAAATTTAGTTGCTAAAATCGGTTCCACTTTTATTTGCAATTTGGCGATATAGTTATTTTAGTGAAAAGGTATCGTTTTTGTAAGAACTTGTTTGCTTTTTAACAACGGCAATAAATTAATAGCCCCCTATGGATACAAAATAAATAACAACAGTTCAGTTTGTGCTATAACACAATGCATGTATTGTTTAAATTTTTGCTAGAGAAAGAAGGTGATTGTCATGGTTTAGAAATTCACGCGTGCATGAATGAATCAAATTGAAGGAATCGCTCGTAATTATGGAACAGAAAGCCTGATTTCCACCAAATAAATATTCGTACCCAAGTTATCCTATGCAGTGAATTTTAAAGAAACGAATTAAGTAAATTGTACCGGGTGAGTCAGAAAAAACAATTCCTGTTTGAAAGGCCACTGCTCCCTGGGCATCAATGCAATGATATTGGCAAATACAGTATATCATTTAATAGTTGATGTGCCCAAATAAAATTAAAATTTACCTGACTGAAATCGGCCACTCTATTCTGAAAGTATGAGGGATTTTCTGGAGAAAGCACATTCAAGAAACCTTCAAACACGGAATAAAGTCACGATTTTTCCTTTCAAACAGGGACTGCTTTTGTTACTCACCTGATAGAAGGGAGCTTATGATTAATCATTATATATATCACAAAGATATATTATTGAAACATGTCAAAATAAGAATATTTTTGTATTCTCGTCTACTCAACAATTATTGTTATTTTTTGCAGCACAGCCTCTTGTCTTTACTTTTACTGTGTTTCTTTATTGTCTTTCTTAGCAAAAATCTATAATTTTGATAAATAAAGGCCATAATGCCAGCGTAGAATATGAATCTCACCTTGGATTAAATTCTTGGAATAGTCCTTTCAAATTCATTGTTAAACTTGAGATTGAAGTTGAGGCAAATATTTTGTCCTGCTATGAAACAGTTTTATTCAGAATGTGCACTTCCATCAATATTAATGTGATGCATTGAAACAATATCATCTGGTAAAATGTGTGTTCTGCATGGATCTGCAAATGAAATACAACATATCTTTTTCAAAGCAACTCTGTATAAGAAACTCAGCTTTCAAATCTCTAAAAGTTAAGAAACTGGGGCAAATTATATAAAACTTTTTCTATTAGTCAAGGAAACCTATAGCCTATTTTCACTTTCTGTTCATTTGTTTCTTGTATTGTTACTCGGAAGGTATTTACGTAAGTAATCTTTACACCATGGCACAGCTTCATAACATTGTTGTGAAATGTTCATGAGGGAGGGCACAAGATGGCACAAGATATAGACATGAATGTTATGATAAACCCAGAAGAAACTTTGAGTACTCAAAATCTGATACAGTAATTTAAGAAACTTTCAGTACTTGGTCAAATTCTTAGTTTCTTCTGAAACAAATAAATGTGTGATGATCATATGGGAATACATCGTTGAAGAAGGAAGAGAAGGTAAATGCCGAGAATCAGAGGCCTCATTTACACTATACCAGATAACTATCATTGCGACGCGAGTTTCGTATCGGATAGGGGTGCTGTTTACATCATGCCAGAGCTATCCGATACAAGACACTCCACAAATCGGAGCAAAAATCACTTTGCTTTGTAGGTGATATGAAAATCACTCTGGCATGGTTTTGGCATGATGTAAATTGTGCTATCCGATATGTTTCACTCCATAATCACATTTTCTTTACTTCAAGAACAATGAGAAACAATAAAATTGAAAAACAAAGAATCAAGAAACAATACTGGATCGCTTCCTCATGATGTAAACAGTTCAATTTCAATTTCATGTATATTCTCAGCTAAAACTACGATATAAAATACTATAAGTGATGCTACTAATACTACGGAACAATACTTTTGACATAATCTATATTAAGGAAGCATCTAAGAACATTTTTGCTGAAGAAGACATATGAAAAGAACTCTGGAAGAGCTATACATGGCATGAAAATTAGACCCATTAGGGGCCACCATTACATATAAAATACTATAAGTGATGCTACTAATACTACGGAACAATACTTTTGACATAATCTATATTAAGGAAGCATCTAAGAACATTTTTGCTGAAGAGGACATATGAAAAGAACTCTGGAAGAGCTATACATGGCATGAAAATTAGACCCATTAGGGGCCACCATTACATATAAAATACTATAAGTGATGCTACTAATACTACGGAACAATACTTTTGACATAATCTATATTAAGGAAGCATCTAAGAACATTTTTGCTGAAGAGGACATATGAAAAGAACTCTGGAAGAGCTATACATGGCATGAAAATTAGACCCATTAGGGGCCACCATTACATATAAAATACTATAAGTGATGCTACTAATACTACGGAACAATACTTTTGACATAATCTATATTAAGGAAGCATCTAAGAACATTTTTGCTGAAGAGGACATATGAAAAGAACTCTGGAAGAGCTATACATGGCATGAAAATTAGACCCATTAGGGGCCACCATTACATATAANTTAACAGATACAAAGTATCTGGGAGTTCAGATTGATGATAAACTCCAATGGGATCGCCATATTCAACAAGTTAAGACAAAGGCACTGCGAGCTCTCGGTCTCATCAAGCATGCCAAGAAATTTCTCCCATTAGGTGATCTGCAGAAAATGTATAGGGGAATTGTTGAGCCACATTTTAGTTATTGCTGCTCGGTTTGGGGTTGTTGTAGTGAGACCAAACTTAATTCTCTCCAAAAGATCCAGAACAGAGCTGCTAGAATAACTACAAATAGTCCATATGATGCTTCTGCAGTCCCTCTGCTCCGGAATCTTGGCTGGCCGTCAATTAGAGATCTCATCAGAAAAGAAACAGCGTCGCTGACCTATAAATCATTAAATTCACTTGCTCCTCAATATTTGGGAGAGCTGTTTACGAAATGCTCTGAGGGTAGTGATCGCAATCTTCGCTCTACCGAAACAAATTTGCAGATACCCCTGTTAAGAACATCAACAGGTCAAAAAGCTTTTTCTTATCGTGGAGCAAAATTATGGAACGAATTAAGTAGGGAAACCAAATTAGCACCATCCCTGGCTACCTTTAAAAAATCAATATGAGAGGTACATTTTATTTTCCACTTACTTTTATTATGCTCGATTCCAACAGTATATTGTATAAGATTAAGTATTGTATATAAAATGTAATTTTCTTAAATTTAGGCTTTCTTTTTTTTTTAAACAGGTCAATTTGTAAAGCAGTTTATAACATTGAAATTTGTTACCTGTATAAATATTTAAAAATGAAATAAATGAAAATGAAAAATGAGGCTACAGTTTCTTACATATCCGTTTCTTATATGCAAGGAATTACAGTAGGATCTTCGTCAAAGGAAAAAATTAAATTGGGAATGGTGATGACTCAGGCTGTCAAGGAAGAATGAGAAATTGGACTAAATTTACATACCACTAGAATCTCTGGTATGTCATTCAGCTGTAAGAAATGAACATATAATTAGCTACAAGCTCTCAAAATGTTTTTACTACAATATGCAAGGTCATAGAATGCAAGATGAAAGTGATATACAAGAGTAATATCGCCGATTAACGCGAAACACGCAAGCAAGACTGAATTATCACACCAGAGAATTAAATAACCATAATTTATTATTTCTAAAAGTATGATAAGTATTGCCTAACAGACTCAAAATGCTATTTAAAATTTGGTTATATTATTTTTTCAAAAGACATGAACTTTCACCTATAGTACTCAAATCGCCCACTATCATTTTCGTCGCCCATTATTGCCATTAGGAAATTACCACCAAACAAAGGGAATATACCACTTCGACGAACTGCCGCCATTATGGACATTTTTCCAAATTTCATGATACAAATTTTTCAACACCAGACTCGGATTCAGCACTCAAGATATAGTCTAGCGGCAACGTTTCATCTTCCTAGTCCTTGTAAAATGTCCATAATGGCGGCCGTTCGTCGAAGTGGTGTATTGGTATTTCTCACTTTTATTTTTGAAAATGATGTTCATACGAATGATCCTCATCGTACTTTATCCAATAACAGTAACAGCAATGTTGTATTTGCGATAATGGGCGGCGATCGGTCTTGAGGGTGCCGAACAAAAAGCAGCCCCGGTACCCTGTAACTTGGTTGTGCATTGTAATGGTTTCATGTCAAGTCAAGAACCTTCAACGACAACGATGCTCTCAAGCGAAACAGATAGCGGCTTCATGCAGTGAATAACAAAGGAAAAATCGAGAAAAGAATATACCTCACAGGAAAATCAAGACGTGATTTTATCGAATACATACATCTCATAGCAGGTAGGTCCAACAAAAACTGTTATATTTCCCTTGATAAAAACACCATAAAGATGAAACTTTTCCAAATTGAACACAATGGCATCAGCAAAGTGTTTGCATATGCATTTTGCATTTCATTAATGAAAAAGTTGCGGTAACAGGCGATTGGACTAATCCCAAGAACAGAATTTTCAAAAATACACTGAGCTATTATCAATTTACCTCATCGGTTTGTTTTGCCTTGACATCAAAATCAGTTGGAAGAAACTCATTTGGTGTTGGTAGACTGAGTTCTGTGGATAGTCCACAGTTCTTCCACATCTGTGAAATGAAGAGTCGTTCTTACATAATTAAATACCAAAAATAATGTTTAAAGTAAACAAAATGAAAGTAAAATATGAATAAAAATATTTGTTCATCTGATTGTAAGGTACAGTCTGTTCATTCAACGCATGGACAAATCTCAGTTCACAGTCTGATTAACCATCATTTTAGCGTGCAAAAAAGGTGCTACTGTATGCCCCCCCCCCCCTTTCGTTCAAACTTAGATAAAGGTGTTTCTAGGGAAGTTATGTACTGCACAATGCTATTTTGCGATCCAGACATGGAAACATTTTGCCGAAATTAAAGATTTGATTCAAGGAGAGCATCAACAAAATCTCATGATTGCTTGCCACGACCAGACGGCGAAGTTCGGTTTTTTTTCATTACTTTATTCTAAGTAGGCTGGAAAGATTTCTAGCTATATTAGAGCTAATTTAGGCCTACTATGCATGCCGCATCCAGGCATGGAACCCCTGGTTTAACAACCCTTCCGAAGGGCGGCAAAGTGAGTTGCTTGGTCAGGCATCTTGAAGGTCAACCATCCGGATTTTGACCTCATGCGGCCAAGCTTAACTTCAGTTACCTAACAGAAACTGTATAAGCCGCTCGGCCACTCACTCCACACTACACACTACACCACACTCACTACACCACAATCACTACACACTACTCACAACACAATCACGACACACTACACACTACTCACTACACCACACTACACACCACATCACACTCACTACACCACAATCACTACACACTACTCACTACACCACACTACACACTACACCACACTCACTACACCACAATCACTACACACTACTCACTGCACCACACTACACACTACCCCACACTCACTACACCACAATCACTATACACTACTCACTACTCACTACACCACACTACACAGCACACCACACCACACCATACCACACCACACCACACCACACCACACCACACCACACCACACCACACCACACCACACCACACCACACCACACCACACCACACCACACCACACCACACCACACCACACCACACCACACCACACCACACCACACCACACCACACCACACCACACCACACCACACCACACCACACCACACCACACCACACCACACCACACCACACCACACCACACCACACCACACCACACCACACCACACCACACCACACCACACCACACCACACCACACCACACCACACCACACCACACCACACCACACCACACCACACCACACCACACCACACCACACCACACCACACCACACCACACCACACCACACCACACCACACCACACCACACCACACCACACCACACCACACCACACCACACCACACCACACCACACCACACCACACCACACCACACCACACCACACCACACCACACCACACCACACCACACCACACCACACCACACCACACCACACCACACCACACCACACCACACCACACCACACCACACCACACCACACCACACCACACCACACCACACCACACCACACCACACCACACCACACCACACCACACTCACTACACAGTTCTTTTATTGTTGAGAAGTTGACATGATATGGATCGACTGAGAGAGTCATAAAAATGCTTCAAGATGTAAGCTGGATCACTAGGTCAAAACTTTCTGTGCTTAAAGGGTAAGAATGAAAAGTTAACAAAAGCAGACGCAGTAGTTAATTTTCTGCAGAAGTGACTTATAGGGCAACGGCAAAAATTATTCAAAATCTCAATCACTCTCCACTCCTATAAAGAGACTATTTTGCGCCATTTCGAAAGAAATCGAAATAAGACAGGAAATTTGTCGCGGTTGTAATAATATTCTTAATCTTTCGTCCTTCTTACATTTATTTTGTCACATGGTAGTTTCTTCAGATTATATGCAGTGCCATACCATTTCTCAGTAGACTCAGTTTTGCCTTCAAAGGACTTCGCTGTAACCTTTACGCTAAAAGAACAAGAAAAATGAATAGATAGCAGAAGAGAAAATGTTTTCATTATTCTAAACAACCTAAAGAAATCAGAGGCAATTGCGCTGCTTTTATACAAAATTTGATCAAAGTTACCAAAAGCTTATTATTTTCCTGAGAAAGACAGAATTGCACAGGAGATGAAGATGACCCTAACCTGGTAGCACAGGCTACTTGAGCGGTGGGTACTCTGGAGGGGGAGCAGTGGCGGTGGCAGTTGTTGTCGTTGTTGTTCTCTCGGCCGAGGGTTTCTGCATCTCAGCATTATCGTCTGTGCTGGCCCGACCTCCATTGTGAAACAGGCTCCAGTATTTATCAGTATCTAATCGTTTATGTGTAGTTTTTGTAGTTGTATATCTAGTTGTAATTTAGTAGCATGTTCTTTATGTAATTGCCACAGGGTAGTCATTGTCTTTTGCTCCCCGTGGTATCGTCCTGGTAGTGTTGTAAAGTAGTTCATATGTAGTGTTCTAAGTACCTTGTTCTTGTAAAATGTTTACATTGAATACAAAACAAAAGATGAAGATGAAGATGAGGATGGATCGTTATTGGCAGAACCGGCTCTAAAGGGCCAATCCAGGGTTGTTATCATAAAAGGAAACATTATGCACTTGTGAATAGTGTATCGAACTTTTTCCCAGCATTCTTCGTCTTTTCTCTAAAATATCAGATCCTCAAATGTGTCGCTAGTGCGAAGTGACGTCATCTTGCTAAAAATTCGGTGCACTGTGACGTCATATTTAACTCGAATGAGGCTGATCTACTGTTTGAGGAGCATCATGACGTCCCGATGTTGCCTCTAAATCGTATGTAGCCTCCTCGTTGTGCAAAAGTACAAAATGCGAGAGGTAAAAAGACGTTAATCTTGGTTATGCGATCATTTGAAACAGCCCCGGATTTGTTCCTTAAAGTTGATTATATAGCCTTGGAGACAATGACTTCGAACCATTTAAGAGTAAAAAAATCTTCGTTACAAACTATAATGCCAAAGAACTTCAAGTGAGACGCTACCAAAGTGTTGACAATTCATACTGTAGTCATGTGCCGAAAAAGAATTGCAAAGTAATAACGAAAAAGCAAAGTTTCGCGAGAGATTTAATCAAGATTTTATGATAGCTAGCTCCATGTTTTGGTTGAATCCAAGGGCCCCTTAGCTGAATACACATTTCATTCTCTACTGATCCATAGTCGGTTTCCTAAAAGCAGCAATGTAAGTGTCCTTCTAGTGCGACTAAACAGACCTTTTAGCGATTCTACAAAAGAATCTGAATCGAACGGAATTTTAATATATTTTGTAGAATGCTCGAACGTGCACAAAGGTGATAGAAGCACTAACGCCACTCAATTGAACCTTTCGTATAAAAATGTATAAAAATATCGCTCGATCCAAACTCTTTTGTAGAATAGCTAAAAGGTCTATTAGCTATGAAAAGGGGTATACGATACATACTGTATGTTTGAAGGTACGAGTTGATCTAGAACCATTTGGATGAGGTCTTTATCGAAATGAGCCATTTTGAATGGTCCGTACAATGTATCTTCACCAGGATACATCTACAATACAATCAATTATAAATTGTTTGAACACAAAGACGTACAAAAGAACTCAATTTGAGAATTTGTTTGCATTTATAACCTTTTTTAAACGCAAACAGAACAAATTCGACAACTTGAATCAAACTAAACTTGAACAAATAGCACAACATAATATTGAAGATTTCCTATAAAATCCTAGTGTACATCCTGTCATGCCAACAATTCATAAAAATGGAAGAAATTAACGTCTACTTTAATTAAGGTACATAAAATTAAAGCTAAAAATATACAGGATTTAAATTAACGCGAATTTCCAAATTTTGCGTTAATTTCACGCAGCTTTAATTACCTACAGTAAAATATACAAAAACTCACTTGTAGAGCATGCGATAACATGGTGACGTATGAGAAAGGAGTCTCTTTATCTTTGTATTGGAAAGTAATGTCGTCTAGCGCCTACAAGAGAAGGCATGCTGATTTGGATTTGTATATAATGATTCTGTCTGTTAAAAGGGACCTTGGAAATAAATTTAGGCCCAGAAAGAGCTTCCGGTATTTGCAGGTTTGCAGGGGCGAAGAGGTGCAGTTGACCTTCAACGCTAGAAGTGGATCCGGATGACTGAGAACAGCTTCCTTGTTTGAAACACAGCAGTACTTGTACCGTAGAACCGTAGTAATAAATGATTCTTTTAATATCATAAAAAATGAAGTATTTTGGTCAGTAAAGGTTTAGTTGCCTTATAAGACGAAGGACCTAAAGTTTATTTTTTTATAATTTTAACAAATGCATAGCAAACACAAAATGCGCCTTAAGAGTGGCTCACATAAATGTTAATGGGTTGTTGACAAAAGCTAAACTGTTAGAATTAAAGCTAATGCTGGAAATAACAAAACTGGATATTCTAGGGATCACTGAAACAAAACTTGGAAAAGAAAGGGATGCAGAGATAGAAATCGAAGGATATAAGCTATACAGAAGAGACAGAGACAGAAACAGTGGTGGAGGAATTGTAATGTATTATGCAGAAAATCTGAATATAACTGAAATGAAATTACAAATATACACAAAAATTGAAGTTGAGACCATTTGGGCAGATCTACAAATGCATTCTCAAAAAATTGCAGTTGCAGTCGTTTATAGACCTCCTGACCAGTTAAATTTCTATAATGAGTTTGCAAAACAAGTAGAGAAAATCAGGGAAAAGAGGACAAATTTGTTAATAATGGGTGACCTAAACAGTGATATGCTTAAGCAAAATGAAGGATCTGGTAAACAACTGAGACTGTTGATCCACTCCCATAACCTTAAAAATATTATAAAAGAACCAACAAGGATAACAGAGGATACAAGAACTCTCATTGATGTCATATTGATAAATGACAAGGAAAAGATCATAAACGCAGGAGTTCTCGATACTGGCATATCAGACCATAGGTTAGTCTACTCACTTTTGAAATTCAAAAACCCAAGACTACCCCCAAAATTTAAGGAAGTAGTTGACTGGAGAAAATTTGATGAGGTAAAATTCAGAACAGATGTTAGACAAACACCATGGCACTGCTGTAACATTTTCGATGAAGTAGATGAAAATTTGTGGATGACCGAGCAGTTATATTCAGAGATAGCAAAGGAAAATTTACCAAAGAGAACAGTAAAAATAAGATCAAGAACTCTCCCTTGGATGAATAGCTGTATCAGAAAACTCATGAACCAGCGCTATAAACAACTACTAAAGTTTAACAGAACACAAGATCAACATGATAGAGACGAGTATAAGAAACTAAGAAACAGGGTAAGCAGAGAGCTCAAGACTGCAGAAGCAAACTATTGGAAAATGAAATTGGAAGAAATCTCACAAGGAAGCTCAGATTTTTGGAAGACAATAAGAACAGTCACAAAAACTGAGAAATCAAAAAAGAAAAGGATAGGTCCCATAAAAAACGAATCTGGGATATTGGTGTACGATGACAAAAGGAAATCAGAAACAATGAATGAGTTTTTTGCTACTGTAGGAGAAAACCTAGCATCAAAGCTAATGCCTGTAACTAAGACTCCGGAAGAGTACATTTACAGAGTTACACCAACGATAAATGAACTAAAAATAACGAATGAACTGTTCACAGAAAAAATGAGTAAACTGAACCCCAGGAAAGCCAGTGGACCTGATGGAATAACAACAAAGGAGCTGAAGATTGCTGCACAAGAGCTTAGTTATAGCATAGCAAATATATGTAGGATTGGGTACATGCAAGGAGAATATCCTACTAGCTGGAAAGAGGGGAAGGTGAAGTCTGCATTTAAAAGCGGGGAAGCATCAGAGAGAGGAAATTACAGACCCTTGACTATGCTGTCCGTACCCAGCAAAATATCAGAAGCTGTGATATGTGATCAACTCGATGACCAGGTAGAAAAAACTAGACACAAAAATCAATGGGCATATAAAAAGGGGACTTCAACAGAATCAGTTTTGCTCTATTTGAGTGAAAAATGGAAAGATCATGTTACAGGAGGAGAGGTGGTAGGAGTACTTTTTGTGGATTTTAGCAAAGCATTTGATTCTGTTGACCACGACATATTAAAGCAGAAAATGATTGCAGCAGGGATAACAGGGGGATTGTACAACTTAATTGAAAGCTACTTAGACAGAAGAAAGCAATATGTAGAAATCAATGATGTAAAGTCAGAAATGAGAGCAGTAAAGTATGGTGTCCCACAAGGATCGTTATTAGGTCCTAGACTATTCTCTATCTACATAAATGATATAGCTGATAGTGTCAACAATGGAGAAGTGCATCTGTATGCAGATGACATCACCGCATACGTCACATCAAAATCAGTAGATGATTGCGTGAACAAGCTGAATCTGCTGGCAAGAGAAATAAACACATGGTGTCAAGAAAATAAGATGACCATTAATAGTAAGAAAACTGAAGCTATGATAATCAACAGAAAGAAATTTACAGGGCCCCTGTTACCAATATCAATTGGAGATAATATCATTGAATATAAGGAGAACAGTAAACTCCTAGGAGTGTATATTGACAACAAACTAAACTGGGACACACACATAGATAAGGTGTACAAGCAATTCTCACAAAAGTTGTCCATGCTGAAAAAAGTCAAATTCCTGCCAACAAAAGTGCTAGAGGAGATTTATTTTAAAACTGTGATACCAACAACCACATATGCAATGACTGTTTGGGGCACCTGCACAAACAGCAAGTTCCAAAAAGTTGAGAATCAGCATATAAGAGCAGCAAAATTGATAAAGAACATTCCAAGAACAGTTGACTCAAACAATGTTTTAGAGGTGGCTGACTGGAACAATTTGGGATATATGTACAACAAAAAGATAGCAGTAGAGATGTACAAGATCATAAAAGGAGAAGGGGAACATGCATTGAAAGATCATTACATAATGTCATCATACAAAAAGGATAGACTCCAAGTCAAAAGACTAAGATCAGAATTTGAGAGAAATACATTGAGTTTTAGAGGGCCAGTGCTGTGGAACGCTCTGCCGGATACCGTGAAAGATGCTAAAAACATAAAAATTTTCAAATATGACCTAAAGCACAAAGCACAAACGGAACTGAAAACAACAACTTTCATCAAAGGAACCACGGTCACAAGAAACAAGGATTTGAAAAATTATATATATTATTAACAATTTTAAACCTAAAGACATCATGATGTATTAGGATAGTAGTAATTTAAATCAAAGCAACTGTATGAACAATTTTAACTTATTCCTAATTTTATCATTTTAGTTATGTATATACTTTTAATTTTGCAGGTCCACATCAGCCATCTTGAGGCTGCCATTTTTTAACCTGCGTTAACAAATAAATGATGATATGATATGATTACAGATTGTCAGTCTTCCGGAACAGCTGAAGAGGCCGCAGCTTTGATCAAGACATGAAAGGGAGTCTCCTGAGTATCAAATTTCTACCAAAGTATTGAAGTAGTTTGATTTGTCAATCTGCATTGCAGAGCTATTTCTTTTTCATCACCTTCTTAGATATCTTTAATCTGCAAAACTCATTTTTCTTATAAAGATAGGCAAAATACTTTTGCTGCCTTGATTTTGCAAACAAGGGATCCATTTTAGTGTCACCCACTATTGGACCTGGACAAAGTCTTCGCACCTTGCTATGTAGTCAATGCCCGCCCGGAAGACTATGCTATGTAGTTGATGGTATGTTTCAATGAAGGTTTCAGATGCAATTTCTTGCCATCAGTAAAATCTCCAAAAACTGTTTCAATACATGAATACAGGCATACGACAGAGAACTTCAGATGCAGTTAGAGTAAACAAGCTCTAATCGCTTACTATTTACAGAATTTCTTTCGCTGCACATTTGTAAAAGAAACTTTCCATACTTACTTTGATTTCATTAAAAATCCATTCTTGTGGTCCTTCTTTTGTCAGCAAGTTAACGTATTGAAATATGTTCGTGATGATATCATCCACATGCCCTAAAGAGAATCTTTCATTAAACTCAAGATATAAAACTAATCTAACTATTTTCAGTGAAAATTCAGACATGCTCTTTTAACGTTGATGAGTCAATATCAAAACATAAATATTTTAAAGAGGACCTGCAACGAAAAGTTTTACTTGCAAAAGGAATTGGCAGCCTGGTTTGATTAGTGATGCCGTTTTATTTAAAGTTTTGTGATATTTTATTCGTTTCGGAGATATTCGCTGTTTTCTGTCTTCAAGTGATCACGTCATTTTGTTTGCCTTTATAAGGAAAGTATAGGCAGAGAGTAGAAAAATCCGTGGCATTGACTATTTTTGCGATTAAACCTGGTGCTGAAGTATGTTAGTGCGACAAAAATTGCCAAAAATGTCTTATATCCCATGAAAAGAAAGTCCAGTGCCAAAGCTTTAGTTTTTCTGGCTTTCTTATAAGAAACGTTGTCCATATCAATTGTTTTCTTGCCTTTTTCGCAAACAAAATGACGTCATCAGCTCCAATCATAAAATGGGGAATAATTCCAAAACAACAGATGATATGAAAAAATTGAAAACGGCGTTCTTCGTTGTTCAACCAGGCCATTGGCTTTCACAAATAAAAAATTTCGCTTCAGGCCACCTTTAAAGAATCGCTAAAATGATATCGCAACAGTCCTTTGGATTGGATGGATTGAAAGGAACTTGAGCTACTTTGCTATAATTCCAGTGTGTACTTTTTTAGATATGTCGAATATTTGCAAAATTACAGCAACTTTTATATTCAACTAGTTTTGAGGTTGGGACGTCATCAAATTGCTAAATCGTAAACCAGAAAAGTGACAGATTTCTGCTTACCGTCATTTGTGGACAGTTACAAAACGTGGTTCTCTTGAAAATTCTACTAATTTTCCTCCACTAAATTGGAAACTACGATTGTTTAAATTTTTTTGCGAATTTAACATGAATTCTTCTTGGAAAAAGCCCGGTAATTCTGAAAATATGCAAGATATAAAAAAGCACACAGTAGAATTACAATAAAATACCCAAAACTTCTTTCAATCCATTAGGTCCAAAGAAATATTTAAAGCCCTTTACAACAGCTTTTTTTATAAAGATTTGACGCCTATGCTTGTATTAATTCCTTCCATGTTGAAAATAAATGATGTGAATCAGGCAAAGGTATATTGGCAAGAATCCGCAATTCGCCAACTAATGATTTTCATACCAAGTCCATCTTCTGTTAGTTCCATATTGACAACAAAGAATGAAAATCCTTTTGCTCCTTTGCTTGAACCAGCACTGAGAGAATTTATCCAACCTGATCAAAATACAACGAAATTCCATTTTAAAAGTAACATAGAAATCCAAGAGACTGGTTAACAGGTATGGTCATGTGTTGCAAAGGAGCTGCACTAAAGTGTTACATAGAAGTTAACATCTTACCCTATTTAAAACTTAGACATTTAAGGTGCAGCAAAAAGTAGACATTCAAAGGTAATGCATGAAACTTAAACTGCCTAAGTAATAAATACAGGGTGATTAAAAAAATCCTCTTGTTTGAAAAATCATATCAGCAAAAGTACTTGCGCTATAACCATAAAATTTAGTTTTCTTATTGCTAAAAAATAGAATAGTTTTTAGCATTTTTGGGCAATTTTTAAAATTATAGTCTCTTGTATATTCGCAATTTTTGAACTTTTGAACAAGAATTTTTGAAATCTTGCAGGACATTTTGAAACTCAATCTTGCAGGACAGCCGGAAAATGGCCTAAACGCAAGAATACATCTGTGAGATCTTTTGAAATCCATTTGAAATCCTATTGAAAATTAGAATAACTAAAAACATGACAAAAATGACACTGAAACTGAAATTGATATCTCAATTATTGCTCTAAAATAACGATTATCAAACAAGTGAAATTGACAAGTTGCGTTTCATTGGTTTCCTTGATCGTGTGCTTTAGGCCACTTCCAGCTGTTCTGCAAGACATGTTTTGAATCTTTCGAATTTACCAAGAAACTATTATTTTGAAAATAAATAAAAACTAAAAAATAAACTACTTCATTCTTTTAGCTATAAACAGAATCAATTTTGATGATTATGGCGCAAGTACATTTGCTACGATCATTTTCAAATAGGGGGACATTTTGTCCGTCACCCTGTTCATAAAAATTAAACAATTTCAAAGGTTGCATCCAAATTAAGCCTTTTCTTTCTGAAAATTTTGTTGAAATACTTTCGCAATGATGTTTAGTCCATTTTAAGAGCTTTCCTTGACTTAATCTAGTTTTAATGACAATGAAGTAAACAGTCAAGAAGACAGGAGGAACCATTAGACCCGCCTTTGAAGGGGCTACGTCTCCAAATTTCGGTCAAAACTGCGATTTTGCAGTTTGTTGATAGGCAATAGACGTTCATCTTTTTTTCAAAAAGGAAAGCGTTATTTTGAAGATAAATTCTTGTACTTCACAGAAGAACCAACCAAACATTCGCATCTTTTAAATTGCTCGGATATAAGTGGATTTTTAACGGTCACTTTTTGATGGCTTGGGTGAAGCCACCAAACAAACTGCAGAAGACAATGGACACGTGCCTAAAACAATGGTGTTTACAGATTTGTTTACAGTTTGGAGACTTTTTAAGAAAATATGGATATATTAAAGATGAATCTGCAATCGAATAACGGCACATTTCCAATTTCACAACCGTTTCCAATTGTCCACTTCGAACTCTTCTTGCAGATTTTACATCTGTGTAGAAAGGTGGAAATCCTCCTCCATAATTTAGAATAACTGATAGTAAAACTATAATTAGCATCACAATTGACTCTATGAGCATATTTGATTTCGTTTTATTTCAGACTAAAATCCTGAAACATTGTCAAGGGGGTGGCTCAAAAAACGGTCGTGCATTCCAGCCCCACAATTTTTCAGATTAAATGCTTATCATTTGCTTTTTTGCCACCAAGGAGGATGGTGCTGCACGTTGCCATTGTTCGAAATTCAGAAACAATTATCTACAGAATCATCATACAGTTGAATCTCGCTATCGCGAACCCTCAAGAGGAATGACAACTTGTTTTGAGATAGCGAGGCTTCCAGATAACCGTAGCTGTATACGTACTTGACCAAATTTAAGGGAATTAGTAAATTCTTCGAGATAGCGAAAGTTCAAGTTATCGAGGTTTAGCTGTCTGAATCAGAGTTCTGATCAATCCTACTATAGTCTGTTACGAATTAGATGTCACGTGAAAATGTCTGCGAATAAGAACAATTGAAGTGTTTTGCATGAGCAATTTTGCGTTATCGCAAATCTCACGTGACAACTAATTTGAGACAGACTTTAATATATATTTCACTTTCACATACAAATGGGCATTTCTCCCGGGCGGGGGGGG
>REGM01000030.1:677820-704797 GCA_004194415.1 Aurelia aurita
CGACCTTCTTCATGACAGGAGGGGAGCGCTGTACCACTTGACCATCTATCACTTAAATGACAGTTAACTACAACTGTAATTGATGATTACACTATAGATGGCAGCGAAAAACTTTTTACCAAGATGAATTGCGTTCCAATTAGGAATCTTTAACCATGAAGGATTCGATTAAAGGACGCAGTGTAATTGGTAAAAAGTTCCTCGCCGCCATCTTTAGCGTAATTGTTTACAAAATAACTTTCTTGAATAAAACTCCAACCAAAGCTCGTCTTGCGTGACAACTTGCGAGAATGACCAATTAAGAAAATCTCCGTGCATCTACCAACCTTTTCCAATAACTATCAATGCCATCATATTTGCTGAATATAATTCGTTATGAAACTTTAATAATTCATCTCTTGTGTTTACTCCACGACCTTCAGGTAATGTCTTTAGGGTCTCTTTATTACCTGTTAATTACAAAGGGTCAATGTAAAAAACAGAGTCCAGAAAAACGTCAAACCTTCCTCCTGGTGTCAATTTCGTTAGTTAAGCCTTTCTCGTTTTATCATATCAAAATAACAATACTTGTTCGAACTCCTCGCGTTGTTTATAACCCTCAAATTTATAAACCCGTTGCTGTTGCCAAAATAATCCAACCTTTTCCCCATGCTTCTTTTAAAAATTACGGCACCTTCCTCAAATATGACATTAACGAGCAAAACCTTCCTCCGGCTCACAGCCGTGGAGCAGTGACTTTTTCTGGGCTCTGGTAAAAAATTAGCTGGAAAAGAATTGGGCTAGGATCACTGGATGATAAACAATTCTTATGCATCAAGCGAAAAAACAAACGGTAAGTTTTTAAAAAAAATAACCAAAATTTGCACTCAATCGTCCCATGGCGATAACACGTGCTAAAATAATTTCTTTAAGGCGGATACGTTAAAAATTTAATCGGGATTTCAGCCGTTTGCGTAAGCTTTTCGAAGGGGACTTTATATTATAATCGTTCATAGCTGTAGGCTTTAAAACGGAGAGGATTTTTAACTCACCAGGCCTTTACCAAAAAATCGTACGTTTTAGACTCTTATCATGACCGAATAACAACTTATTGAAGGATTACCTGTTCCAAAACGATTGTATGGGTGATCTGCTGCAAATGTTGATCTTTCAAGCTGATGTAGTCTCCAGTGGTCACTCAACAGATTCTTTTGGTTCTCTGTAATGAAAAAAATTATGCATTCAATGCATGTCATGTGTTCCTGGACGTACTTCACGACACACAGCTGCTACCGGGTGTCTCAAAAAGTACTCCTGTTTGCAAAATCACAAAAATTTAATTACATGGCCGATTTTTAAATTTCTTTTGTTTTGAAAGTAGATGAAGTACCAAATTATTTTCCCAGATATAGCTGATCTTGTGACTGGTTTTAAAATCAGCAAATTTAGCTCTTTTGGGGTTACCTGGTTTTGAAGCATACTGCAAAAAGCACTGATGATTACCAGATTTATTTCTTTTGGTATATTAATATTCTTTTGGTATAACAGTCCTGCCCTGTTGGAGAAATATTAGCAAATCAAAGCTAAAACAACACATTTGGAACCATGAATTTTAATAGACCTGATTGGCTGAGGTTTTTTTTACCCATTTCAAGTCATGTAAGCATACTCTTGGGAAGCTTTAGTATTACTCTACTTTTTGCATTCATGTCATAAGTTTTCATGGCACAAAACATGTCCAATGAATTATGAGATATTTTATCAAGAGATCGATGACTTGACTTGAATTGGGTGTAAACGAACCTTAGCCGATTAGGCCTATCTTTTACCAGGAGCCCTAGATTTAAGATTTTACATCAACAGTTAACAATTGGTTTCTATGTGATCACGAGATTCCTTTCTCGCACATTCTACTTTTTTAAACGTTTCCTTTAGGGGAAAAGGCGTTTTAAGTATAACGTAGAATTTTCCAGCATGATTCACATTCAAGTAGGTCACACAACTAAACTGATTGGCAGGATAACGAACCTGGTGAGCAGTAGTTTAGTTCTCGATGTTACCAAGGGCGCCTACCTTGTGTGAATTAGTTTTATTCGCAGTGCTGTTTCGTGACATCGTACACGGAGCAATTGCTGTCCTGTCAATCCGTGTAATATAACTTGCGGTGCTATTCAAAAATCGCGCTGTCTGGTTCCCTATGGTCATCTCTTATAACAGTTGATATCGTATTACATCAACACTTGAATTTGAAACCATAAAAATATTCTTACGTTATCTTACGTCGTCCGGTTCAGATTACAGGCAATTGCTCTGTGTACTATGTAGCGAAAACAGGACTGCGAATAAACCCAATTCATATAAGGTAGGCGCCCTTGATGTTACGGCAAAAAAAATTTTAACACAGTTTGTTAGGTTCAAATTTCGATGATTTTCCAAACGCCATTTTTTGGCTTGGCTAGCAGTAGGTCTACCATTTCCTGGAGCTGCCTAATTGGATAATATCTCCATGTCTACTGAAAACGGAGCTGACGTCAATTAAGTAGACAGTAAAAGCTTCTGGCTACCAAAATGAACGTAACTAAAAAAAATCTAAAAAATCTACATCATGGTGAAGGGTGTATTTTAATGTTGTTTGGGACAGTCAGAAAGACGATCATCACAGAACTGAGAAATATTATCAATGAATA
This sequence comes from Aurelia aurita, assembly GCA_004194415.1. Classification (NCBI taxonomy): domain Eukaryota; kingdom Metazoa; phylum Cnidaria; class Scyphozoa; order Semaeostomeae; family Ulmaridae; genus Aurelia; species Aurelia aurita. The sequence goes on from REGM01000030.1 coordinate 680,487, forward strand.
ATACCTAGTTTTGAAGGACGACTTAAAGCCACTTATATGATGGAAAATGAACCTAAAATTAGTTGCAAAAATTCAAAGGTGTCATAATAAAATCAATAAATTTAGTTTAACTGAGACCTTCCTATTCCGTTTGCCTTCTGTAGAGTAGAGCATGGAGAGTATAACTGAAGCAATTAAATATTTATGACGATGCAATGGCATAAACTAGGAAACTAACGTAGCTGCTTTGCTGCTTTGCAAAGATATCGCAGAAGATGCCAAACGACTGCAAAGCAACCACCTAGGAAGTTTATTAAAGTTTTAATCACGCCGTTAGGCCTTTTCATTCACATAGCAGCCCATTTGTTTTCACCTTATCTAGGCATATGACGTCGTCTCGCTCTACTCTATAAAATGCTTGTGTTAAGGAACGATGGTGTGCCCTTTTTCGAAGTCTCCAGCATCCATCTGATGTATTAGAAACAAGAAAAAAGCAATGCAGTTTGAATACAATCAAGGGTCTGGTTTCTACATGCTTTGCACATGTCATCTCTTTGTTGTCGGCATTTTCATGGGCCATGAAAATGACGACAACAAAGGCCAACAAAGATATACCACGCGCAAAGCATGCTGATTGAAATAGACTCTTTAAATTCAGCTGTATTTCAGCTATAGTTCCCCATTTCAAAATACATCCTTACCTGATTCTATTGCATTCACTTCTCGATCCGTCGCATCAGCATTGAACAGAGGACAGAGAAAGAACTGAGCAAATCTAACGGAAACAAAGATTTACAATTAAACCAAGGAAGGCGATCACAATGAGCTACAAGATCGAATTAACTGCCCTTCAAGCCTCAGGCCTCTGCTATCTACGGAGTGTCTCTAATATAGCCCCAATTTGTCATGATTGTAGCAGAATAGCCAAAAGAAAATACTGCTTCAAATTGTCCATTTGATCTGCCTTAGCTATGAGATCCAAAATGTTAGCTAGTATGATTGCTGCAAAAAAATGGCAGTTACCTCCCTAGTCTAAAGAAGCTTACAGAGTCAAAGTCAGGACTTGACAGTCTTGACATAATTGACAACATTGTTGCAATTGAAAGCACCCAGGCCCATAGCTAGGCCCTATCGTCTCTCGGAATCATATCTCTAGCCTTTTCAAACATACACTGAAGACCCCCATCCGTAAAGAGTGGGGTATTTTCGGGACACATGGCACAAGATATCATTAAACGCAAGATGACAAAGTAAACATTTTCACAAGAGTAACCGTTTTTACACGTGGTTTAGACATGGTTTCTTTCATGCTCAAAACGTAGTGAAAGATCAATCTTAGCTCATTCACCGTCCATAACTATTTCATTATTAATATTATGGCTTATTTTAAGCTGCAAAAACCAAACTGACAGTTCTTGCTATTTAAGGACACATCTGACGGCCACCAAGAAAGCATGTTTCACAGATTAGCCTTGCTCTAACCATGTATCCATGATAAGCTGTTTGCTTAACTTTGGCCAATGTGGCTTCATAAAAATAGAACTAGCAATTAAAATTCCCATAATGAGTCCAAGTTGAGCAAAAAATCTTAATAATTATAAGCCAAATATCATATCCTTTCTGTCTTCAACCGGTCTTTCTTAGCTTTGTGCATGAATTAAGAGGTTTATTAAACTTTAGTTTCGGATTCACCACAAACTTTTACTGTATGTTGTTAGCTTTGGTTCCACTTAAATTTGACCTCTGCACGGTGATCGTTTTCCAGGAATGATAGGTGTGATGAGAAAATACCAAAACAGGAAATCTGAGTAAAAAGATTGTAATCTCCGTCTGAGCGCGTTAATTCTTTGCTCTTATTTTCTCGCATATTTTGTAATTCTGAGTGTTACACTGACTAAGNTGTTGCAATTGAAAGCACCCAGGCCCATAGCTAGGCCCTATCGTCTCTCGGAATCATATCTCTAGCCTTTTCAAACATACACTGAAGACCCCCATCCGTAAAGAGTGGGGTATTTTCGGGACACATGGCACAAGATATCATTAAACGCAAGATGACAAAGTAAACATTTTCACAAGAGTAACCGTTTTTACACGTGGTTTAGACATGGTTTCTTTCATGCTCAAAACGTAGTGAAAGATCAATCTTAGCTCATTCACCGTCCATAACTATTTCATTATTAATATTATGGCTTATTTTAAGCTGCAAAAACCAAACTGACAGTTCTTGCTATTTAAGGACACATCTGACGGCCACCAAGAAAGCATGTTTCACAGATTAGCCTTGCTCTAACCATGTATCCATGATAAGCTGTTTGCTTAACTTTGGCCAATGTGGCTTCATAAAAATAGAACTAGCAATTAAAATTCCCATAATGAGTCCCAGTTGAGCAAAAAATCTTAATAATTATAAGCCAAATATCATATCCTTTCTGTCTTCAACCGGTCTTTCTTAGCTTTGTGCATGAATTAAGAGGTTTATTAAACTTTAGTTTCGGATTCACCACAAACTTTTACTGTATGTTGTTAGCTTTGGTTCCACTTAAATTTGACCTCTGCACGGTGATCGTTTTCCAGGAATGATAGGTGTGATGAGAAAATACCAAAACAGGAAATCTGAGTAAAAAGATTGTAATCTCCGTCTGAGCGCGTTAATTCTTTGCTCTTATTTTCTCGCATATTTTGTAATGCTGAGTGTTAAACTGACTAAGGGAGAGATATTTGCTAAATATTCACTTCTGACAATACCAAAGCAAGAATGATGAGATTGGACCAAAGAAGAAAAAATAACAAAATAAGGATTGGACAAATTTGATTGCAAACTTAAATCTTTATTTCCAGTCCTTCTTCCATATAATGTGAGATGATTAAAAAAGTTACGATCTTTGAAAATTATCAAAATAAATTCTGCAACTTATCGTTTATCTTTAAGTTTCGGTTCTGCCAAACATATCAATGACCAAATTTACTTCATATAGAGATTCTAAAAAGATCGTAGTCAAACATTTCTAAATCACAACCGACCCACTATATGTGAGACATGCTCTGGTCCTCGAATCCTTGCTTATTTTTATTGTGATTTCCTAGTAATGAAAGACTTAGGAGGACTGCAATTTTCCCCAACGACTTTACGAAAGTCTAACGATAAGGGATTTCGGAAAATCAACAAAATCTCGATATATTAATGTTAGTTTACCTGTCTAAGGCTTCAATGAGGCATTCGGATCGAATATCAAAGTAATATGTCGTATGTTCTTGAGCTGTAAAGGCATTTGAGTGACCTCCATGTTCACTTAGGTACTGTAAATAAGAATAAATAGTTCAAAAAATGTCACAAAATAGTACGGTTTTAGGGGAAATAACAACAACTAATCAATGAATTTGTATCGACACGAAGTTTGTGTTTGCAGATACCATCAATGCGATTTTAAACCAGCATACTTAAAGGGACCTGTGCAACCGGCATGCCTTGCACGTACCATCTCTTTGCTGTCGGCCATGTTAGTGGACCATTAAACTGGCGACAAAAAAGAGACCACAATAGGATGTAATCACAAAGCATGCCAGTAGCAAAGCCCCCTTTAAATTCATTGCTCCCTTCAGTGAAAGGAGGTTCTTCATTGAACAGAACCTTTTCCGAATTCAGCAAATAGAGAAACGCTGTTCGAAATTTTTGCTTACAATTTATCTCTTTTCGTGGCACATAACGAAAAAGGTTGAAAGTAGTTGGAACGGTCTCCTCTCCCCTGAATATGCAGAAATAGTCAGCTATTATTTCTAAACATCAATAGATCCCACACAAAAATTAAAAACGGAAAATTGCTTTGGCACTGCTCACAAGCAGCGAGTCTGACCACGTAGGGCAAATTGCAATCCTTGGCGGCATGAAAAGTTTAAAGCGGTTGACCTTCTAAAAAATATAGCCCATTTTTGTTCAACTACCTATGTTTCAAACAATCAGTTGGACAAAAATAACCATCGTTCAAAGATTCCCAGTAGTAAAGTTGACTACTGTGAGCAATGGTTGAACGAGGAACACGTTTGCTTGACAATATTTCTTTTGAAGCAATTTCGGTAAATTGTAATATATTACTTTCCCGATTGCGTGGTAGGGGCTGTTTGCGAAATGGTTCATCGTTTGTCCATCCAACACGGAAATATTTTTGTTAATTAAGGCCAAAATATCAACTGGGTAGTTTTCTTGTTGGGCAGTTCGGTCTCACCGGACCAGAGTCCTCTTTTAGGCTGTTCGTAATATGTATGGGACTCGATTGTTTCCCTATAATTTAAGAAATCAATCCGTGTCGGACAGACCTCTGATCAACCATTTCGCAAATAGCCTCGGTAACAAAATGATCTGATTTCTCTTACCTGGGTGAATGCATTCTCTGATGGGTACTAGAAGAAAAGTTCATATAATTAGTAAATAATTACCACAAAGGCGCTAGAGACCAGTTTAGGGTAGGCGAGAGGGGTGGGTCAATAGTAGCGCGCTTGACTACCAACCTGAGGGTTGGTGGTTCGAGTCCCCGCCCTGCCGAACCTGCTACGTAGAGTGAGGAGAGTCGCCAACTCTCTGTAATTCCAGGCTAAAGGAATCGCGAGGTGTGGTCACATCGAGAGGAAGGACCAGGACACTGCTTCGATAAGCTTAGCTTCTCAGTGTCCTAAAACTAGCTTCGGATGCTAGGTAGCAATATAGAAAGAAAAAAGGAAAAAAAGGGGTGCGTCAAAATGGGTTATTCGATTTTTTCCTTCAAAATAAAAACCGAAGTGCCATTGGTTGTCATATTAACAGTATTGTCTGTGTTCATACTTGAAACGGAACTTTCTTTAAAAAACACGAGTAAAGTCAAAGTAATTTTTAATGAACTAGATGTGTAAACCTGATTCTAACCCTCGGTAGCTGTCTCAAACAACACAAACTGCGAAAACAGACTTAATTTCCTGCTTAATTTATGACGTTTTCTAATTTAGCTGGCAAAGCCCAGGAAGACCGAATGTGCTTGATAGTCACAAGGTACTCACTCACGCCGTAACGAAAGTCTAATACAAGAGAACCAACATGTAAACTGAAGAAAAAAAGAACGTGAGATTCTCTCTTTAGTTTAAGGGTTAAAGTTAAAGGTTAAAGGTTAAAGGTTAAAGTCTTCATAATAGACGATTACGGAAAAGATGGCGTCGGGGGGCATTTGACCAAGATGCATTGCGTTCTATAATAGAATCAACAGTGGTTCTATAGAGATTCGATTATCAAACGCAATGCATCTTGGTCAAATGCCCCCCGACGCCATCTTTTCCGTAATCGTCTATTGTGTGGAGAAATACTCCTAGCCTTAATCTTTCGTGCTATTTTGAGTCTTGTCTTGCTTATGTCCATCGATCTGTAGCATCGATCAAGTTAACAAAGTTGCATAAACATAAGGAAACAATTTCCAACTTATTTTTAGCTTACAGGCTTCTATTATATTTTAAGAGACTGGCACGTCAATAACCATACCCCACATACAATACCCATTCCGCTTCAAACAAACTTCCGGCTCATTTTTTTGAGCAGATTCAAAAATTAGTCTCAAAATAATGTATGAATGATTATGAGTCCAAGTTTTAGCGGAATATGACTGTAACAATAAATAACAATTCAATTCAATGGAGCAAAACTTTGACTCATATCATCAGTCTACATCAGGGTGTGCTTGATGAAGCAATTCATTAAAACTTGTCAATGATAACAGGCTCGGTGACGATTTTCAGTAGTTTACTTGCTGATCCGAGGCTGAACACCATAACAACTTTTTATTTAGTTGTTCACAATAGGTGTAGCATGTTATCAGCGCTCAGTTACGATGTTTTTCTCATATTTGCGCCAGTGACAAAAAGTAAAAAAGATGATGAGAAAGCCAGGTACGCTGAAAAGAATGTTATTTTGGCTTCTGAAAGCTTAGAAAATTAATTCGTATCGATATAAGCTAAGTAACAGGGCCGATCATCACATCTTGTTGACTGCGAAACGAAATGAATGATTACCAAAAAGCCCGGGGGGGGGAGGGTTAATTCCATATATAGAGTAACGGAATAAGGATGGGTTTTAAACCTCGAGAATCCCTAAATATGGGTCTCAAAATGTAAATGTTCCACTAGAAATGGGTAGCTTTTTAAATTGTAACAAGAAACTTGCCAATTTTTGTTTTTAATGTTTCATTTTTTCGCTTTAGTTCTGAAAATTGGTTGGTGGTAACTTGATCTTCATAAATGTGTGTTTTAAGTGAAATGAAGATTGATTTGTAGCAAGTTCAACAAGCTTTCCCCTCAAAATCCTTAAAAATGGGTATGAAAATCGACCGAAAATCCTTAAGAATGGGTCTTTCCCTCAAAGTTGGGCGGCACTTCCCCGTCATCCCAAGACTCAAGTTACCCCCCGGCCACAGAGTTTAATAAACTGTAAGGACCATTCATTCCATTTGCAAAAACATCAGCACAGCCAGACGTAATCGAATTTAACATTTGCTAATTCAATTTTACACCACTGTCAAAAACGTATTTACTCGTTCCAAAAAATAAATCATTTCATATTTGAAACACTGAAAGACTAATAAAATTGAATCCCTTAGGGGCCGTTTACATGAGAAAGTCAAACCGGTTTGAAACTTCACCCCGATCTCAGTTGAACTCGGTGTCTGGTCAGAGCCCTATAAGTGTTTACATGGAAAACGCGATTTTTAACTCAAACCGGGGTGAAACTCAACTCGGCATTTCAAATCGGTTTGAAATTTCACCCCGCTTTGAAAACATCATGTAAACGCAAATTATTCTCAAACCGGTTTGAGATTAAGTGGTCTCGGGTTCAAAGTTCACATTGGCATTGTTTTTCTTGGCGCCAAACAGATGACGATGAACATTCTCTGCATTCTTGAATTCATTCGATAAACAATACAGTTCTCAGACCGGGGCGAAACTTCATGTAAACGCACAAGGAAATAAGCTCTCGGGCCAATATTCAGATCGAGGTGAAATTTCAAACCGGTTTGAGTTTCTCATGTAAACGGACCCTTATTCATTCAGCTAAATGAGATAGATAAAATTGCGTTTACTACGGATAAGATTTTGATGTTACCACAAATTCATTCTCTACTAAATGTCTATTTAGTTAAATAGCTAGTAGGTCGCTCTTTCGTTGTTTCTAGATTTGTTGTCTTATTTGGGATAAAACTCTAGCTTATTTTAACTCGCTTTGCAAGAATAATTATATATTAAGCTAAACGCATACGAAAGCACCTTGCTAAACCAAATTTTCATTCGTGACGCTTTGATGATGCCTTTTCCCAATGTGTGCGATGAAAATCTTGCACGAATTCTTTCATTCGTTCATATATTTCAAAAAGCAAACATTTTTGATAACACTGTTCATTAGTGGCAATTTCCTTTACTTGTCGGGCCGAACAAAAGCACTTTGCACCGGCCAAGCAAGGATTAATTTAAGGTGCAGTGATGACCAATTTGTGCAGTGATAAATCGAAAATGTGCAGTGATGAATCAAGTTTTGTGCAGTGATGAATCAAGTTTTGTGCAGTGATGAATTCTTTCACTTTTCAGTTTGAAATATTTGAAATACAGCAGTTTTAGATGTTTTCAGAATAAAGACACTTAATACTTCTTGAAAGGAATAGTCATTTTGGTGGACACACCCTTTTTGACATAAAAATGCCCCTCTCATTGAAACTAACTCACTTCTTTTTAGAGTCTTCAAATAGAATGTTGGGACAAAAACATACAATTCAGGCGTTGTTTAGTAAAATAACTACTGCAGAAATCACATGTTCGAAAAATTGAATCATGCTTTTCGCCTCCAATCTCTTACTACTTGTTTCAAAACGAGCAAGGTGCTTGACAATATGATTCTGGTCAGTTTTATTGAATTGTGGCTCTTACATTCAGGTGCTGTTTAGTAGCAAAACTGAAGAATTTTCATAACCAATACGCAAAGGATTTTGGCGCGCCTTCGGCGCGTTTCCAGCTTCTGCTATATCTGTGGCACCCCCTCTGCAAGTTGCACCTTTCAATTTCTGGCTAGAGCCACCCCTGCAGAGCAAATCGAAGAATTCTGGGTGGTTATTAGTTTCTACAACAGCATATCACGGACTAATATTAAATCATGTGTCAGCAAGTTAGTTGCATGACAAACTCCCTTGCTTCAAAAAAAGAAGAATTAGCTGCATTCTAGGCCACTCTAGGGGTCATATTTACAAAATTTTCCAGGGGAGCATCCCTGGACTACTTAAATGTATGCACTTCTGTGCATGTGGGTGGTTTCCCCCTGGTTTCACAGTGCATAACTAACTAATGGTGCACATAAATTTATGACGCACGGAAATCTCACATTCCATACTTGTCTCTGCCCGCAAGAAAACTTGCCAAACCTATTGCCACACCCTTTTGCCACACCCTTGTGACCTGGAAAACTGCGATTTACGTTGTTTTGTGCAGTGATGAAAATTCCTTAAATTAATGCCTGCGGCCAAGAGAGACTTCAATCGGCCCAATTCCCTGCGTTCTCTTATTTGGAGCCAGCCTAAGCTGATCACATCCTTCTCTTTGGAAAATTTACCAAGAACAAACTGGCAGCTGAGTTTTGAAAATACTGCAGGCAGTTTGGTAGAACATTAATAATTGGCACAAAGACCTTTTCTGCGTAATCACGTTTAGACAATACGAGAAGTTCAGCAACTTGCGATTTGAGATTAAAGACCCACTGCAAACCGGCATGCTTTGGGTTGACCAAAGATACAAAAATGCCATTCTTGACTGTCAACTCAAAAACAAATTCTTTCAAACTTATGACAGAACGAACGGGCCGTGTGCATCCAAACTTGAGGAACAGATGCCAGTGTATTAGATTAGGGCAGCCACTCTGTCATGACCCCCATTTCTTATCCTAATTTTCTGCCAGATTTCTTACATTCTGAGACAATGTGGTTCATAGTTATATTATTTCATCGTCGATAGTGTTGCCAAGAATGAATCTGTTCTTCCTTGTTCAACATGTTGCCGACATTGTGGGAACTATACACAAAAACATACATGCGATTCAACATTTGTGGGGAACAATGTCGGCATACATGTTACCAACAAATGTTGACCCGTGTGTAATGGCATTAACGTAGAAAGATGCTCACCTTTTCCGTACCAAGGAACAGCATATGTTCACAGAAATGTGCAAGGCCTGGTAGATCATCAGGATCGGAAAGATGACCTGAAAAGTTAAAGTATCATATTCATANAAAAAAGATGATGAGAAAGCCAGGTACGCTGAAAAGAATGTTATTTTGGCTTCTGAAAGCTTAGAAAATTAATTCGTATCGATATAAGCTAAGTAACAGGGCCGATCATCACATCTTGTTGACTGCGAAACGAAATGAATGATTACCAAAAAGCCCGGGGGGGGGAGGGTTAATTCCATATATAGAGTAACGGAATAAGGATGGGTTTTAAACCTCGAGAATCCCTAAATATGGGTCTCAAAATGTAAATGTTCCACTAGAAATGGGTAGCTTTTTAAATTGTAACAAGAAACTTGCCAATTTTTGTTTTTAATGTTTCATTTTTTCGCTTTAGTTCTGAAAATTGGTTGGTGGTAACTTGATCTTCATAAATGTGTGTTTTAAGTGAAATGAAGATTGATTTGTAGCAAGTTCAACAAGCTTTCCCCTCAAAATCCTTAAAAATGGGTATGAAAATCGACCGAAAATCCTTAAGAATGGGTCTTTCCCTCAAAGTTGGGCGGCACTTCCCCGTCATCCCAAGACTCAAGTTACCCCCCGGCCACAGAGTTTAATAAACTGTAAGGACCATTCATTCCATTTGCAAAAACATCAGCACAGCCAGACGTAATCGAATTTAACATTTGCTAATTCAATTTTACACCACTGTCAAAAACGTACTTACTCGTTCCAAAAAATAAATCATTTCATATTTGAAACACTGAAAGACTAATAAAATTGAATCCCTTATTCATTCAGCTAAATGAGATAGACAAAATTGCGTTTACTACGGATAAGATTTTGATGTTACCACAAATTCATTCTCTACTAAATGTCTATTTAGTTAAATAGCTAGTAGGTCGCTCTTTCGTTGTTTCTAGATTTGTTGTCTTATTTGGGATAAAACTCTAGCTTATTTTAACTCGTTTTGCAAGAATAATTATATATTAAGCTAGGCGCATACGAAAGCACCTTGCTAAACCAAAGTTTCATTCGTGACGCTTTGATGATGCCTTTTCCCAATGTGTGCGATGAAAATCTTGCAAGAATTCTTTCATTCGTTCATATATTTCAAAAAGCAAACATTTTTGATAACACTGTTCATTAGTGGCACTTTCCTTTACTTGTCGGGCCGAACAAAAGCACTTTGCACCGGCCAAGAGAGACTTCAATCGGCCCAATTCCCTGCGTTCTCTTATTTTGAGCCAGCCTAAGCTGATCACATCCTTCTCTTTGGAAAATTTACCAAGAACAAACTGGCTGCTGAGTTTTGAAAATACTGCAGGCAGTTTGGTAGAACATTAATAATTGGCACAAAGACCTTTTCTGCGTAATCACGATTAGACAATACGAGAAGTTCAGCAACTTGCGATTTGAGATTAAAGACCCACTGCAAACCGGCATGCTTTGGGTTGACCAAAGATACAAAAATGCCATTCTCGACTGTCAACTCAAAAACAAACTCTTTCAAACTTATGACAGAACGAACGGGCCCTGTGCATCCAAACTTGAGGAACAGATGCCAGTGTATTAGGGCAGCCACTCTGTCATGACCCCCATTTCTTATCCTAATTTTTTGCCAGATTTTTTACATTCTGAGACAATGTGGTTCATAGTTATATTATTTTATCGTCGACAGTGTTGCCAAGAATGAATCTGTTCTTCCTTGTTCAACATGTTGCCGACATTGTGGGGAACATACATGCATACATACATACATACACAAAAACATACATGCGATTCAACATTTGTGGGGAACAATGTCGGCACACATGTTACCAGCAAATGTTGACCCGTGTGTAATGGCATTAACGTAGAAAGATGCTCACCTTTTCCGTACCAAGGAACAGCATATGTTCACAGAAATGTGCAAGGCCTGGTAGATCATCAGGATCGGAAAGATGACCTGAAAAGTTAAAGTATCATATTCATAATCANTTACATTCTGAGACAATGTGGTTCATAGTTATATTATTTCATCGTCGATAGTGTTGCCAAGAATGAATCTGTTCTTCCTTGTTCAACATGTTGCCGACATTGTGGGAACTATACACAAAAACATACATGCGATTCAACATTTGTGGGGAACAATGTCGGCATACATGTTACCAACAAATGTTGACCCGTGTGTAATGGCATTAACGTAGAAAGATGCTCACCTTTTCCGTACCAAGGAACAGCATATGTTCACAGAAATGTGCAAGGCCTGGTAGATCATCAGGATCGGAAAGATGACCTGAAAAGTTAAAGTATCATATTCATAATCACTTCAGTAAACCTTGTTAATTTAGTAAAGGGATTTTGGTACAAAGCTGTGTCAGAACTACTTCCACACTAATGGAAGTAGGCATAACTACGCTACACGCCAAAGTAAAAACTACGAGATCCCTAAAACACAAATAAAATGGGGTGAACAAATGTTGTTAAATAAAGGAGCCCGTTTATGGAATGACCTCCCTATAAATTTTAAAAACATGATGCAAGTAAAAGCATTTGCAAAACATTTTAAACACAGAATAATAAAAAATTACTAAATTTACTTAGATTTCGACTACTAACATACTGTTCCGTTATAGCCTCTTTGTTAAATTTTGAAATAGCTGCATTGTACTAGTACTATTTTATTTTTAAGTTGAACTTTTTCATTTAAGTTAATGGCCCAGGCTCGATAAGCTATGCTTCTCTTGGGTCGTATAGAATACACATTTTTTACTAATAACTTTGTATTAGGATGTATTTCTATGAATAAAATTGAATTGAATTGAATTGTGTTATCGTTATCAGTCCTGACTACTGTAAAAATGGAAAAACCCAAACCATGTCATTAAGATTTTTCAATGAAGTAAAAACACCACTCCGAAGCTGCTTTTTATGTTATGTTTATGTACAATGCTGTTTTAACAAAATAAAATCACAACAATAGACCATCTCAGGAAACATTTTTTTAATCCGAGGCAAAGGCTGTAAGTCACATAGGCAGTAGATTGGATACAGTAAAAACAAACACAAGAAATTGATTTCTAATGAAGCAAAAGGGAAACTTAAAAGCAAGTTTTCCATATATTTGAAAATCTTTAATATCAAATTTAATTTTGGCTACAAAATATCTGACATTGAAAGGAATCGACAAAGTTAAGTAGGGCATATGCCATCTCTATATTTATCTTGCATGGTGTTTGCAATGAAGATCTAATCAAATGGCGTTTTGAAAATGAAGGTCCAATCAGACAGAGTATTGATCAATTCTATTTTTAACAAGTGAGTCTTATCAGTGTCCATTCCCTTTAAATGTTTTGGTCATTGCTTTGATCTTCTGTTTATCAAAGTCAAAGAAAGAGATTGCAGCTCAACTTTGCTGTAAATCTCTTTCTTTGATTAAAAAAACAGAAGAGAAAGAAGTGATGAAGACATTTATCAAATTTATATAGTGATCAAAGGCAGCCTACAGTATGATCATTTGTTCTCTTTGGATAGAACTATGAAATCTCACCAGAACAGTTCATCTCTGGCCTAATTAAATCTTTTTTTAAACATTCTGTCTTAGATGTCTGGGTCATTGGATTGTATATTTGCATCTTAGCAACGAAGCTTTAAGTGAAGTTTAAAAAGTCCAAATAATATTTCCAGATTTTGTAGATTTGATTGTGACCTGGAAACCCTCCAAAACAACTTGTATGACAACTGTACAAATTTGTTTAAAGCTTTCTTTCTTATCATTTTCCTGTAACAATTTAATTACCTCTTGTAACAATTTAATTACTTCTAATGGCATTTACTCAAAAGAGATTGGGAAGCCACCTCTAAATTAAGTGAAAAATCCAGTTCAACCTAAATTAGATATAGATGCTGTGTGCATCTGCAAAGATAAGACTGGAACCTTATGCCTTAATTTGATAAACAAACCACAAGAGTAAGATGTTTTGATAGGTTAGGTTGAGACGCATATTGGAAGAAATTTGATTATTTCCCTTGCCATCAGTGTTAGTGAAATAGTTCTTTTGGAAAACAGTCATGTCATAACATTGTTTTCATGAATCATGGAAACTGGATCATGGAAACTGGTTCAACCAGGGGCTGTAGGAGAGCGAATTAAAAATAAGATTTACATATGATACATCGAGCCTTCCTAGTTCATTATTCCGTTTCTGATATATTGAGTTGCCATTTTATCCCTGCGCGAGGCAGAATGACATGACCTAGGGCCATTATCCCACTCAAACAAAAACTCCTCCAAAAGAAAACTTTCTCTCTCTCTTCCTTTCATTGTACCATATTTGAGTCAAACAATCTCTAGGTCACATCAATCTGCCATGCACAGGAATTAAAATGGTGACTCAATGTATCAGAAATGAAATAATGAACTAGGAAGGCTCACTGTATCATACGTAAATCTTATTTTTAATTCAGAGTTTCCTACAGCCTGTGGTTCAACCACAACCACACCTTGATTTCTTTATTCACATGGTTCATTGTTACGGCTCAGCAAGATTGTACGCAAGATTGTACATAACTGCATTTTTCACCCAACAACTACTCCCAATATTTGTCCACCCTACCCCCATAAGTTTTCTATCACAATTGCTAATTGGTGCAGTTTATTCAAAGAATAAAAACTTCCCTGGGGGAACTCAGGCAAAGTCCTTGCCAAACTTTTACACCAAGACAATAAGAGACAATACAAAATTATAACATCATGTACCAGAAATCCTTGGCGAAAAAATGAACAAAAATATACTATCTTTAGTAAGCCCTTTAATAAACAGCAAAACACTATCCACTTTTGACAGGCCATGGTAAATAGTACTATAGGTCAATTTTGAAGATTTATGACTTAACCTTTTGTCAAAATCACAAATAATACTCAGCAATTTATGTTCGATTTTTCAGCCACCTAATTCTCTGGTATAAGCAATTTATTTAAAATTCTAAGTATGAAAACATTCTTAAGACTTCTTAGGAATTCTTGAGAAAATTTTTAAGTTTTTAAATTCTCGATTACAAATATTAACAGTCTTTCGTACAACTAGAATGTGAAGAATTCTTAAGAATTCTTGCAATTCTTGTCACGTTATAATGTGCACAAGGCCTGTACTGTACATTGATTGAAAAACATCAATTCAATCTTATAAAGACAGAGCTAGACGAGACAATAAGGAAATTCTTGGAAATGACTTGGGAATAACACATTTGATTAGTTATGATTAGTTATGATCAGTTGCAAGAGCGGCCACTCAAACCTTGCACAATCTTTTAGTATTACCTTTGGAATTTCAAAAACATTTGCATTTCATGATTTTAATAAAGTCTTTGTGTTGATGGAAAATGCACACCAAAGTCTATTGTCTTTATAACAACCCTAGTGTGGACTGGGAAAACTTGTAAAGTCCATGCCAGAGATTTTGCCACAGCAATAGAAGAACAAAAGAAAATAGAAATTCCATGCCAGAGATGTCTAGCGTGATGATTATGGATTCAACACTGGGATAACAATATACCTATTTTTTATTCTTTTCACTTGCTGTCTCCCAAAATACACCCTGAATAGATTTGGCGTGCAGTACAAAGTTGAAGATTGCAACCTCTTGGCCAGCAGGAGCCAGACTGGAAAGTTTGCAGAATGCGTGGACTTTTTACAAGTCTTTTTTTCCTTGCTCCCATTTTTTCTGCAAGAGAGACTTGTAGCAAGTCCACAGAATGTGTGGCGGCAGAGGATCTACCCTTCATTGAACTCGCTTTGCGGCTGTATTTGTGTTGCTAAACAATAAACCATGTTGTTACCTTTTGATGTTGCACGAAAATGTTGTGGCTAAGAACCCCAAGGGTGCATTCCATGTAAACTCCAAGCCGAATGTTAAGGCGATAACTAAGTCATTTACTATGTCAGGAAAACATCTATTGAATTCAGTTAAATTACAATAATTTCATATTGTTTCTATCGGATTTTTCACACCAATACGATGACAAAATTTCTTTTCCACACCGAGGATCTTCAGGCCTAAGTACATGGAATGAACCGTGGCCAGACTGCATTCTTTGTTTCTTGCGCAGAGAAGTGCGCAGATGAAAACAATAGAAGAACAAAAGGTCCTATTTTTTTCTCGAAGATTGCACGGAGAATACATTCTCCGCAAACAGCAAAAAATCCAGTCTGGCACCGTGGTAAGAACTGCCCCTGAAATTTAAAGTGTGCAGAGGAGAAATCTGCCACGCAAGACAAACTTTCCAATCTGGAGCAGGAGAAGCCCAGACTGGAAAGTTTGCAAAGTGCACACGGAAGATGGGCACCTGGATCTTGTTTTAAAGACAATACCTCTATTTATTGTCCTTACTTTGCTGTACTTCAAATTGTGTGCGGAAGATCTTCTATGAGCGCAACGTAAAAAGCAGTCTGGGGAGGCCCCATCATTTCTGATTGACAGAACCAATTAGGCAATTACGTACATTTGTTTGTTTTCTCTTTCTTTTCCTTTGCGAGTGTAGATCTAATAACAATGGTGTGATTATGAAAGGATTGATTTTATTTCAACAACAGATCCTAAATTTATAAAACCCTCGCCTGGGCGACAGGCAGGTCACGGGGCCTCTGTGGGCCTCTGTCCTAAAAATAAAAAATGTTGCGTTTTTCAATTTCAGGCTTAAAAAATGCTAAAAAGTAAACAAACCCAGACTGGAAAGTTTTTTGCGCGCGCACACAGGAACTTACGCGGTTTTCGATCTGAGCGCAATCGCCGATAAACAAAAGATCTATTGTTTCAACCTATTGTTCTCAACCGTGGAAACTACAAAATTTCCACGCAAATCGTGCTTTTAACTTTTATAGAGGCCATCTTTATCATGGACTTTATCATCTCATCTATCTCTTTCTTGGCCTTCTCTTCTCTGACTTACCAACATGAACATCTACAGCAGCAGCAGATTTTTCTGTTGATGGATCACTGACTAGCAGCACTCTCATCTGATTAGGTAGTACATATCCTCTGTAGTCCCGTTTGTCTTCACATGATTTTATCACTTCAAATTTTGTGCCTTCGAAAGGCGCCATCTTGTTTTCGTTCACATAAAGCACTGCCTCTTTCTCGTGCTGTGATTCCTCCACAGCGATTAATTTTGAAGAGAGGCTATAATTTATACGAACCTTTGGGGACTGGGGACTGGGGACTGGGGACTGGGGACTGGGGACTGGGGACTGGGGACTGGGGACTGGGAAGGAAGCAAAATGGCCAGCAAGGAAACTAGCGGGAAAAGCAATCGGCAAAGGCACAGGTTTGATCAGCGAGGATCGAGGAATGAAAGATTTGGAAAAAATAAATGTATCTCGCAAAATCGTTTTTCTCAACTCTTTCTGACTGTTATGACTGGGACATCGAAATCTCTAACAGAATCTTTTCGCATCATGCAGCTAGCTAACTTCAAGGCATCCTGTGCAGTCTATTTTATTTACATTTGCGACCTGGCTAATCAGTGAGAAACAATCCTTTCTTTGCAATTGCTAGTCACTTTTTACTGCCATGTTAAAAAATCAATGGATGCTATTGTTCCAAAATTTGCCCTTGTTCATTGAAGTGCTCTTTCAAAATTTCGATATCAAATTTTCTTTCCACTTTTACCTTTCACCAATGTATGGACTAAATCTTTATTTGAATAAAATCCCCACGTTGAATCTAATTTTTTTCTGTGCTTTTGAATCATCATTTTCAAGATTGAATAAAACTTACAATCAGCTTTTTGGAATATTTCAGCATTTCATTTTTCAGCTGGATAAAATTTATTAGGGGTTACATTTCTTCCTTAGCTTTGATCTTTGGTCCTAACAAATTTCACTTACCCAGGTTAAGTTTTTAAACATGCAACTAGGGAAATGCCACTACATTAGATGTAAGGTGAGATTTGCGGTAATGCAAAATTACTCATGGAAAATTCTTTAATTGTTTTTATTCGCAGGCTTGTTCGCTGACATCTAATTTGAGTTAGAATATTAAGCTGAATTCACGCTTCAAAGAATTTTTTGCGGATCCTTACCTAGACCGAACCAGCATCAACGAAAGTAATGTTTTTGCGTCATGAAACAAAAAGCTTTGTATGAACGCTTTGTATAAATTTAACTTTAGCCACTTTACTAGGAGAGCTGTGCCTAAATGAAAAGTAGAGTAAGAGGGTGTCAATAAACATTTTAATGCGCTCAATTTTTACGTCAGTTCTCATATAAATCATAACTAAATAAAGAAGATCTAAATTTTAGTACTTTATGTACATCAAATTTTCCCAAAATCCCTTCAACTATTTATTTAAGTCAAAATAAAATTACATCTACCAAGTTTATTGACTCACAGATATAGCATATCTGATGATGACATTTCATCAAATAGTCAACATAAATTCGAGCTTCCGAAGAAACTTAACACGAATCTAAGACAGATCTAAAGGGCCTAAAGCTGGATTTCCACTAGGTGCAAAATGTCGCGCAAGCTACCTTTTCGACTGATTTGATTGGCTAACTCAGAGAAGACGTCAATCAAAGAGCGAACCCTTTTTGTTGCGTTGTTAAACAATGGAATGAGCGTGCACAACATTTGAACTTAGTGGAAATGCAGCTTAAGGGCCCTTAAGAACTATGTTGTATCATCAACTGTTGTATACAAAGCATCCTTTAAGAAATGCTGCTACTCCTCAACATTCAACATATGTACAATTAGCGGCGATAGTTGTGTGTCCTTCAACTCATATCTTGTGTCAGTTCATTTGCATAGCCTTTTACTCTCTATCAATGCTACAATGCTCTTTACCTCTCAGAAGTCCTTCATCACATCATTTTTTTGTGGCATAGTTCATTGGTTAATATGGAACCGTTTAACGCAGGTATCTCTCCTACAGCTGCATTTAGGCTCAAACGAGTGCACCTCATAACGAATGACAATACCATGTTTTTCATTGCACTTCATACTCTTTCTAGGAGGACAGAGTGGTGAGCAGGCAGGCTCTTTGCCAGGCTGACAAATACACATAGTCTTGCAATCTTTTGTTACAAATAGCTCATTGTATGGGTAGACTGTGTCATTGATTTTGCAACCTGGAAAAAGAAGGAGCGAAACTTTGAATGTTGCGATTGAAACAAACTCAAACATTTAGCATCCACTTACATTATAGCTGAAGAAGAAAGGAGAATTTCTGGTTCCTTCAGGGGTGGATCCAGGCTGAAGAAGAAGGGAGCCGTTTGCTGTTAGGGGATGCGCGCCGAAGCTGCAGTCTGCTTGTAAAGCGAATGCGAGCTGAAGCTGAGCGAAACTTCTGTCACAACTTAGAAGAAATTCTTTGGTTTTAGATAAATCTGCAATTGCAATCGATTTTCCAGCATTCTGTCTGACGCTGTTAGGAAAATGTACGTTCTTGTTGCAATTATGGGGGGTACACCTTACCAAGAAGGAAGCGCAAACCTGAGTTTCCCTTAATAAGTGGGGCAATGTTTCCCTATTTGCCCCCTAAATCCGCCACAGGCTTTCTTGTACTTGCTTGTTGTATCTAGGTGTCGCTAATTCATCAACGCATTATAAACACTTTACTTTTAGTCTGCAAAAACCAATGGCTATGTGCGAATATAGTCTATTGGTGTGTTTGAATATATACACCTGGCTGTGAAGGTGACGGACCAAAAACAGCCCGTTTTTATTACTAGTAAATCTCTCTTATGAACGCAAAATCTTGTTTTAGACTTAATCAGTCAACGAGGTCACGATTTTACAACATTTTAAAGTCTGAAATATCAGACCAGTCTGCTGCAGGCACATAGTTTTGATCTCTAGTCACGTTGAAAAGACAAAATCTGGACAATCTTTCATCAATTTGCTGATATTGTTAGTTGCCAAGAGGCCAAGCACAATGAAATTCAAAACATTCACATATCGTAAAGTTAAAAANATGTGCGAATATAGTCTATTGGTGTGTTTGAATATATACACCTGGCTGTGAAGGTGACGGACCAAAAACAGCCCGTTTTTATTACTAGTAAATCTCTCTTATGAACGCAAAATCTTGTTTTAGACTTAATCAGTCAACGAGGTCACGATTTTACAACATTTTAAAGTCTGAAATATCAGACCAGTCTGCTGCAGGCACATAGTTTTGATCTCTAGTCACGTTGAAAAGACAAAATCTGGACAATCTTTCATCAATTTGCTGATATTGTTAGTTGCCAAGAGGCCAAGCACAATGAAATTCAAAACATTCACATATCGTAAAGTTAAAAATTCAGTTATTATGGCGGATTTGCAAGTTCGTTCGTGGCTGTTTTATATCATGCAATAGTGAACTGTTGAGTGACGACGAAAATAAATATCCGAATGTTACTTTCTCTACCGGGTGAGTCAGAAAAAGCGTGGGGTGTTTGCCAATTTTTATTGATGCAGTTAAATTTGCATATTCATTTCTTTAAAGTTCATCGCATAGAAGAAAAGCTAACTTAGATATGAAATTTTGTTTGGTCGAAATCGGTCTTTCCGTTCCAGAATTACGAGCGATTTTAGTAAAATGGTGTTTTGCAAGATTGCTAAAATAGGCCCTCAATTGGATTCATATTCATGCACTCGTGACCTTCTAAGCCATGACAAAGATACTGTTCTCTACCAAATAATCGAAACAACGCATGCATTGTGTTAGAGCACAAAAGGAAAAACTAAAGTTGATTATGTTGTATCCCTAGGGGACTAGTCATTTAAATTGGCATTGTTAGCAAGCTGAAAGTTCTTTTACTAGCGATACTTTTCACTAACATGGCTATATCACAAAATCACAAGTAAATAAGGAAAGAAATCATCGATTTTAACAAACTAAATTTATATAACTAATTCAATCTTTCTTCTGCAATATAAAACTACGATACTCCCGATTTGACTTGTTTTTCACTAGAATATGGCTTGCTAAATGTCCCAGGTTTTTTTCTGATTCATCCGGTAATTTCAGTCGCTCTTTTCTCATAACTAATTGAACGTTGAACGTTGAAGGCAGATGATCCAAACAAAATACACCCCCGTCAAGTGCCCTGGCACATTCTACCCCCGTGATTTCCCCAGTGGAAAAATCAAGCAAACTCTGTCCCTATCCCTGGACAAGGTGGGGTGAGTCGCTGAGCTGCTTATACAGTTTCTGTTAGGTAAGCCATTAGCCAGGTAACTGACATGTCGCGTAAGGAGGTCAAAACCCGGATGGATGACCTTCCAGATGCCTGACCAAGCAACTCACTTTTCCGTCCTTCGGAAGGGACGTTAAACTTGGGGTCCCATGCCTGGAAGCAGTATACATAGTATGCCTAAATTAGCTGTAATATAGCTAGAAATCTTTCCAGCCTACTTAAAATAAAGTAACGAATGAAAACGAATCTCCAGGGTACAAAATGCCTCACAAGTGAAACCTCAGCTGCAAATTGTACAAACCTCGGGGAAAATTTGAGAAATTATTTCCACGCAGATACAGTTCCTCGTCAAAAGTTCCACTGTCCTCGGAACGAAATTGGAGCTCCTCGTCAAAAAATTTTACATTGTTTCCGATCACCAAGACCCCGGCGAAGATGTGGCTTTTCACTGTAGCGCTTAGAAGAGGGATATCAAAATTCCTTGAATTATTTTGAGATTGTACCTTTCATTTCATTTAATTCAACAATAATGATACATGATGTGATACCTCAATCATTGTCCTTCGACAAAACGCAAATAACGGCCCTGAAACCGGGACGGATGATTAAATCGTTGCTCAAGCGAAAAGAAGGTATGAATTTAGATCAAAAGGAGATGGATGTATCTAAATATCTACCACCTCAATTTTATCTATCTCTTTCAGAAGCTAAGCAGTGGGCGATGCGATTGTCGTAAAGTTTCGTGTGTAATTTAAAAATGCATNTTGAGATTGTACCTTTCATTTCATTTAATTCAACAATAATGATACATGATGTGATACCTCAATCATTGTCCTTCGACAAAACGCAAATAACGGCCCTGAAACCGGGACGGATGATTAAATCGTTGCTCAAGCGAAAAGAAGGTATGAATTTAGATCAAAAGGAGATGGATGTATCTAAATATCTACCACCTCAATTTTATCTATCTCTTTCAGAAGCTAAGCAGTGGGCGATGCGATTGTCGTAAAGTTTCGTGTGTAATTTAAAAATGCATTGCTCGGCTTCTGAACTAGCCTGCGTACAGACTATACTTTTCCACTGCGAAGGAGTGCCCCCAACGAGGACACTCCTTCGCAGCGGAAAAGTATAGTCTGCACGCAGGCTACTTCTGAACGAGATAAATATAATCAAGCGGCAGAAGTTTAGATCTATCCATATTCTTTTGATATATACGTTTGTAGGCTTACTCATATTTTCTCTTAGCAGCCTCCTTTCGTTTTCACAAAGTGGCAGTTAGCAACACTGTTTTCGTGGCATCTTTTGCAGCTTCTTTTATTAATCGTAATGATAGTAACTTCTATAATGATCCACTTATGTTTCCATCATAATTATAACTTTTACGATAATTCGCAACTTTTAATTGCAGCAACTCTTAAGAATGTTGCCATTCGCAACTTTTATTCCAGTAACTTACTTTTGATAAAAAATTACCCCTTTTGTCATGTTGGGTGATAGGGCGGAGAAGGGCAATTCGTGATAACATTTTCATACACAATAAAAGCTTATGGGATTCAAACGAAGAAATGTAACGTTTTGAAATTTCTCAAATTCACAACATTTAATTCTCTCAACTTTAAATAATTTACCCAATCGCAACATTTAATTCCTGCGACGTTAAGTTCCATCTTTCCTAGGAAAAAATCCGCCACTTCGCAACTTTTTCTTCCCGTAACAATTTCTGG
Source organism: Aurelia aurita (assembly GCA_004194415.1). Classification (NCBI taxonomy): domain Eukaryota; kingdom Metazoa; phylum Cnidaria; class Scyphozoa; order Semaeostomeae; family Ulmaridae; genus Aurelia; species Aurelia aurita. Next base: position 702,566 of record REGM01000030.1, read on the forward strand.
CAATAAAGTATATTTTAGGTCCACATCAGCTATGGCTGACAACAAAATTTCAACCTGCATTAACAAATTTCGAACCCAGGGCAACAATGGGCGGCCAATTGTATCATGTGCGCTGAAGGGAGGCTGAAGACACTGATAGCCCTGGAATCGAGGTTGAAATTTATCTGATGATGGTGATGGTGATTGTGGTGATGATTGATGATAATGATGATGATGATGATGATGATTTATTGCTTGAAAAATCCCTTCTTCTGCGATCGCTTATCGCTTTGAAATGGCATGTCAGTCAAAAGCCGTCAAAAGCAACTGAAGACGCTATCGTTACAAAACATATAACGCTTCTTGGCTTTCGACGCTATCGTTACAAAACTTCTTGGCTATCTAGGCTGTAGCTGTTTACCAATGAACCAATTTTCCCAAAAATAATTTCACAATGAATCTAAATTTGCATTCTCCCAGCTACGTTGCGTTGGCTTGCTCCTATTTCTATGTTCCACCTTTTCGAAACAGTTTCTTATTGTAATCCGCCCGAAGTCAAACACTGAACAGAATTTTGATCACCTTTGCCATTTTTGCGCGATACTTGTTATGCTATATCGTGAGAAATACTAAGATCCTATCATCATGAAAGCCTTTATGTTAGAGATCAAGTCAAAGGTCCCTAAATTATTCTTGCTCAACAGATAAGATTCGTATCAGTTAACTGTCACATAGTTTCATCGTTATTTTTGTTGGATAAGAAAAAGGCGTAACAGAGATTCCCTAGGGCCTGTTCATATGGAGGCGAGCCAGCCCGCTTACCGGGCTGGGGAGCTCTTTGCCGAGATCTCACCTCATCCCTAATTCCAATACAAAATTTGTTGTCTGTTCATATGAGCAGGCGGGCTGGCCCTCTTAGCGAGATCTCACTTTAGCACTGACGAGATCTCGGTAGGCGGGATGAAAGTTTTCCCATATGAACACTCCATCCCGTCTACCGAGACAAAAAGTTCTTTACTGCTCATGCGCTCCTATTTTAGACAATGGTACCCGGGTAAGACAATGGGTACGTGTCCAATTTTGGCACATGTCCAATTTCTGTCTCACCAAGCAGGCTGGAATTTCCCCATATGAACACAAGGTAAAACGTGTCTCGCCTACCGAGCGAGCCCGGTAAGCGGGCTCGCTAGCCTCCACATTAACAGACCCCTAGAGGGCTTTGCAAGTTTATTAGCCCGGATTGTCTCTCCGAATAGATTTGTAGCGCAATCAAAATCTCTGGCACACAAATTTTCAAAAATCAAATTCGTTGTTGCACAAAATCCATTCTGAAATTTCTGCTTTCAGCTTCTCTCGTTTAGGATTGTTACTCTCCTTTACGACTGAAAATTTTTCTAGAAAACATACAATTATCTCATTTCTACGATTTTAAAATATTTTCATAACTCTTTCAAACCATGTTCAAAAGAATCTAATCACTCTTGACCCACAAAATCACCCATATTCTATAGTGGTTTATATTTGGTCAACGTTGGTTCTTGGTTTCTTAACTTAACGAAGATTGACCTAATAAACTCATAAAGATGGCGACTGTGTTAAGCTGGAGATGTCTTGCACTAATTAAATAAGGAAGGTAAAGATGATTGTATTTTACGTGGGTGAAAGTGCGTATTTTGATTGGTTGAAATTTAGCTCATTCTTCAAAATTGCTAAAAGGACCAAAAGCGATCTACAGTAAAGAAGTCAGAGGCGCCGGAAGGAGAACGAAGCGGCGGGGGCAGACACTTAAAAAGGGGCACTACAAAATAGGAGAACTGACACATTGCATTCTTCTCAGAAATTTTGTTTGTCGCAGGTAGGGTTACGAGCAGCAGTGGAAGAGTGGAAAATAATGGGGGCCTGCTTGAACTTAGGGTTTTGGCGCTGCAAGAATCTAAATTGACAAGGAATACTATGTGTGTATTTGCAATTCTGTGTAATTCTTCGAGAAGTGCACTGTATTGTTTCTACAATTTTTAGGTGTCAGCGGTGAGGCCAGGACAAATTAACTGGGGGGTTTTAAATGAGAGAGAAGAAAAATTTTTGAGGACACGCCCTCTACATTGGCTTAGAATGCTTCTCTGTTGGTTGCCGGTATTAACATAGAATGTTTGATATTCTGTGAAATATTCTGTGATATTCTCCATCCCATCTTTACAATTGGAAACTTTGACAATTTTGTAACAGTTTTTCTATGAATCACCATTTTTGGGA
>REGM01000030.1:719349-780557 GCA_004194415.1 Aurelia aurita
CATCATCATCATCATCATCATCATCATCATCATCATCATCATCATCATCATCATCATCCTCATCATCATCATCATCATCAACATTTTATTCAAAGTTGGCAACTTACATAGCGATAAAAAAGCTAATTCAAGTCAAAAGATTAATGACAAAGCTACGAAAGGATATCTACAAGTAAAATTTAACAAATTATAAAATTCGTGTAAAATCTATATAAAAAACATGCAAAAATAAAACATGCAAAAATAAAGAAAATCGAGCTTAGGAATGCACAGTTTGCAAATTTTGAAGATGCATAGTTATTTTCTCAAAATTTGATTTTGTTCTTTAATTGGTGTACAGCATTTGAATTTTTGACTTTTTTGTAGAAGAGAGTGCCAAATACGCTGGTCCCTATACCGAACTGTTTCAGTACCATAACTAACCGCATGTACCATAGATAGGAAGTAGGAATGTAATTGTATTTCTCAAATTATAGGCAAAATTTCTTTAAAGGAAAATTTTATTCATAAATATGGGGTTGGGGTTTAGATTGTTGATAATTTTGAGCATTTCTGTCATTGGCAATTGCAGATTTTTCTCATGTATTGCTGTAGATCTTTTCCTTTTTCTAATAAACTTGCAAGCTAGAAAGTCTTTATATGCTGTTCGCAAGGCCCTCTCATGCAGTCTGTTGATACTGTTGTTCACCTTTCTGCTAGGAAACATCAAAACCAAAGGAAAGTATTGGAACTGGCTAGTTATAAATGCTTTCAAGTACAATACTTTCAACGGTAGAATATTTTTGTACACCTGGCAGTTTGTATTAGCTTTGAAGTTAGCTTCATTTGCAAGATTTCATTGTAGCGAACGAAGATTTAACAAAATTTAAATGAACGTTTTGGTATTAAAGAACTTATCGCCTTTTATCAAGTGGGCGTCATCTGCATCGGTAGAGCTTCCAACGCACTCCGAGCTTTTATTAACGGCGTCACTACCTAATTTTATTAGTATGACATAACCGGGTTGAATGCGATAAAGGACCTCAGGAAAGCCTCCAGCGATGGCAACAGATTCAATCTAAATTTTATAAATATTTTGAAAATTACAGTGGGTAGAATGCGGCCGCTTTGATTTGATTTCGAAATGATGAAAATTGAACCTGAAATTAGCGATAAATTGAAAGTGATTGACTTTGACTTTGCCATATATATGCACCGCATGAACCAAGGAAGCTAACTAGTTTGTACCAGAAATAATGGATAAGGAAAAGGTACTGAATATGGATGAATCAGAGACGTAAGAACCGGGGGGCACTGGGGGCATGCGCCCCCCAAGATTTTGCAATAAGCGAAAAAGTTCCCTTTATGTTTCAATGAATGCCCCTTTAGCTTAATGGAAAAAGTGCCCTTGGAGTGCCGTGTCCCTCCAAGTTTAAGAAGTTTCCTACTGCCCTGGAATGAATCAAATTTTGATTGATATGATAGCAGGAAAGCAATTTATTCTTATTTTTCTCATAACTTTCTTTGCTAGAAACGTTCATATATTGGGTGAGTAAAAAAACGTACGGCGTTTGAAAAAAATAGTTCTCAATTTCCGTAAAAAATTGTGCAAGATCTGCATCATTATGAGATGCTCCATTGTGTGAACAGTATTTGCTGAACAATGTTTCATTATGTGAACAGTGTCTCACGAACAGTTTGTTTGGGCGCTTTTCTTTGTTGCTCAGACGTTGCTGTTGTTGTTGATATAAATCATCAAAAATATTGATGCGGAAACCTGTTCGAGAGAGTGTGATAATTATTTCAGTTGGAAATTGATTGCTGAATGTTTGCAATTGAAGCTGGAATCGATGTGGACATTCTCCGTTCTTGAATGACTCGTTTGCAGATGTTTTTGATGCCCAGATGGAAATACGAAGAGTTGTAATGCGCTGCTTTATCCCCAATTGAAAAATGGGCCTAAATGAACGAAGAAGCAAAATGGACGCCGACAACACTTACACTGTGTCATTTTTGGGTTTTCACTGAGTCCTGAAAAATAAGCTTGCAAAGAGTTTTAGAAACATAGTTGCATTTAAAGCATTCTAATATGAAAAGCTGAAGATTATAAATCTTACAAAACAGGAATAACTTTTGCAGCTTTTTGAAACATTGAAATGGAAGAACAGTTGGATTTTCCAGGTAGGAAAGGCTAGGCTAATCTTTAAGTCAAACTAGATTCATTTTCTCTACACAGTTGAGAAAAAGAATCAGATTAAGTGACATGGCTTATTTTTCAGTGCCTGACTGAGCAAAGATGTGCGCATGTGAAATCACATGATATTTGTGCACCTGTTTGAAAATGCTTTCCCTTTAATTTGCACAACCCAAGGCAGTAAGGAGGTTTACCCCATGCACATTTATAACATCCAAGATTTCATACCTAGGCGCCATCAACTTTCAATTTTCATATTTTTAGCAGCATTTGATCATTAAGGGGGGGAGGGGTTAGGTATTTGGGCCGCTAAGAAAGGAGGAACATCTCTGTAGTGAAATTTTTGCTTTAGTATTTATAGTGATTTTTGTTTATCATATACTGAAGTATTTAAGAGTCATATCTTTGTCATTCTGGTGATTCAAGAAGCCTCATCCTTATTTTCAATGCATATTGAGGTGACCTAGCAAGACTTAGCGGGCTCCCGTTAGCCTAGTCCTAAGTGTTCTAGACCATGATTTTTACTAAGATTTAGGAAATGGCCGCTAACAGGTGGGGGAGGGAGGGGGTCTCAAATTAACGGCCAAATGTTGCTAAAAATATGAAAATTGAATGTTGATGCCCCCTAGTAGATAAACAATGTTTGTTTGCACACAAAAAAAAAGATCTTTGGTTTGGTACAAACAGCAGATTTTCCAAGACTTCAGTCCAGATTGGAATCTTTGCAAAATGTGCACTGAAGTATATCATCTTGGTAACAATATACCTCTTGTTTCGTTAAATTTTTATATCCAAAATTTGGCACCAAATGTGTTTGGTTTGCAGTTGTAAGTTTCCAACCTAGACCATACTGGCAACAACAATATAAAGCCTACAAAGAGCCAGATTATGGCAAATATATCTAATTTATTTCAGACATTTGTCGATTGAATACTTTAACTTTTGAATTATTTTTTCTGCTTCAAGCCAAATAAAACTTCAGTGCAAAGGGAGTGTGTCACTTGCACAAGAAATTCACACAAGAAAAACCATCAGAGTTCTTTCAACATATTTAGTACCAGTGATTCTGTGACCATATGGCTGTTGTTGTTGTATTTTTATTTTAAATTGATAAAGAATAACCTAGTCTACTATGTAAAAGTGTATGAGTAAGCTAATCAAGATCAATGGATTGATGGCATACTAGGGAAGATGACAATTTCAGCTCTTTGCACCTGTAGGGCTGTTTAGATGGCCTACAGTACAGGCATTGCGCACAGTTGCCACACTCTGTAGACTAGTGCGTAGGTGCGTACAATAGGTTGGGCACTTGAGAAAACCAGACAGCAAATTACCATCACTTTTCAAAGTGAGATCTATAGCTTTGAAAAAAAATTGAAAACATAATTGTAGCATTTTTATACAAAGTATATTTTAAACCTTGCAAGAATTTTTGTATGAAAATTCATTTTATCTGTTTGATACCCATTGTTAACTTAGTTTTTGGCGTCATGAATTCAACACATGTGCATTAATAACACAATTAAAAAAGATGTTAATAGGCAAACACAAGTATAATGTGGATCTTTCACTGACATTTAAACAATCTTACCTCATTCCCCAGTCACATGCATGTTTGTGTAAATGAATCAAATATCAAATATCTTCATCTCAAGTTTATTTGCATCAGATTTTTCTGACCAGCTTTCAGCTGTTAAATTTGGCAGGTTATTATTATTCCATCTATTTTTTAACAGCAATGAAAAAGCACAAAGCTGAAAGTCAGGAAGAAGAGAATACTGAATATGCACACTTTCATCTGCCATGGCAAAGAGGTGCTGTTTACTCATATGAACCAAATGGCAGTTTTTCTGGAAATATGAACCAGAATGATGACATCAATCCTGGAGAGTTTGTGCTGAGAGCTCTTTTCACTGAGTTCACAGTACTTGCAGAGAAAAAAATTGAAAGGCTCTTGAAGGAACCCCTGGTGAGTAGAATGTTTGTTCTTAAAAGTTGGACCAGTGGGACTGGAAACAGGTTGAACCGCAGATTTTAACAGCAATGAAAAAGCACAAAGCTGAAAGTCAGGAAGAAGAGAATACTGAATATGCACACTTTCATCTGCCATGGCAAAGAGGTGCTGTTTACTCATATGAACCAAATGGCAGTTTTTCTGGAAATATGAACCAGAATGATGACATCAATCCTGGAGAGTTTGTGCTGAGAGCTCTTTTCACTGAGTTCACAGTACTTGCAGAGAAAAAAATTGAAAGGCTCTTGAAGGAACCCCTGGTGAGTAGAATGTTTGTTCTTAAAAGTTGGACCAGTGGGACTGGAAACAGGTTGAACCTCAGGCAAAAAGTGCATTGATCAATGTCAGCTTACTGAATGAGGGATACTATAGGAAGTCACGGGGACATCCCAAAAATCTTCCAATGATGAATGTGAAGGGGATTGCAGGCTTTTGGTGCCAGCCCTGGCATCACAGAAATAGATGAATCATTAATCAAGCCCTCTTCCCAAAACAGTTTATTAATAGACAAAATCGGCTAAGGTTTGTTTGCATCAAATTTAAGTCAAGTGATCAATCTCTTGATAAAACATCTTTGATTTCTTTAACTTATTTCTTGCCTTAAAAACTTGTGCGATGAATGCAGACAGAAAGTAGCATAAAGATATTAAAACTTCCCAAGTGTATGGTCACATAACTTGAAATGGGTATAACAAACCTTATCAAATTAGGTCTATTGCCCTTGAAGTAGATCTCATTCAATCACAATATATTTCCTAGTTATTAAACACCGGAAGTTTAGCTTTCAAATTGGTTCAAAAATTCTTATTCCCCTTATCCTGAGTCCACATTTTATTCATGAATGTTTAGATTGTGGTCTTTTCCATTCTGCTGACAGGTTACTTAGTGTGTTTGCAACTGTTGACATCTGCACTGTTTCTTTGAATTTTCACTGAAGTCTGATGATGTCATCATTTATAATCATAACTTATGTTTAGCAAGGTCCAAGATAAACAATAAGAGCATTACATTTTGTGGCTTCACAGGTTGCCTTAATAGTATGGCTATTGTATGGCTATTATTTTACCATGAGGAGCAATTATATCACAGCATCTCATGTTATGGCACCACCCAAGCCTGATGGTTATTGACAGTTGACAGGAATTCCTCATGGGAGCTTTTGCATAAGGATACTGGCCTACTATTTTCGGTTTTTTACATTGCCTTGTTTATTATTTGTTTTACAAGTCAGCTGATTTTTGTAATGTATATGATACAATGAAGCAAGATATTATGTGATATGGTTGTGAGAACATGGAGGAAAATCAGTGCCCCCGGAAGATTGGGGCACCAAGGCAAGCACAGCCCTAGCAATGTGTTACAACCTCCATCTCCTTCAAAATCAAAAGCAAATTCTAATCCAAATAGCCCAGAAAAACATGGTAAAGGTGCAGTTCCTCCATCAAGAAAACCAGTGACCAGGGAGTTTTTCAAATCAAAACAAGTCGAGGAAAGAAGGCAAAGCAGTAGTGTTAGTAGAGAAAGTACACCAGGGGAAATTGCTATTAACTGTTTACTTATTGAATTTTCATATTGTGCACACAGGAAGATTGAAAGAGCTCTGAGAACGGTAATATTGTTTCGAATTTAAAGGGTTTATCAACTCAATGATTGTTAATGTATTTTAGATAGACAGTAGTTGTAATGCAGAATGTTTGGAAGGGTAGATCTCAAAAGGAAGTTCAAGTGAGTTCCAAGAAGAGTTCATTTGGTCATTTGTTTGTCATGTGTCATATGAATGTTAGATGGTGATGATTCACGTGTAATGGATTCTTCATATACAGGACAAAGGACCTCTGAAAGAGCCTGGGAATGTTAAGGACAGTAATAATGGTAGATGGAGGCAGGGCTAAATTCTGCAGTATTCCTTGTGCTAACACAATAAACAGTAAAACTAATGATGGAAATAGCGAATGATTGAGAGAGATGGAATTTTTAAATGTAGCCCAATAAGCCCATTACTATCCTCTTGCATTAATTTTTCCTCCCAAACGTGCTTGCAAGCTGAAACTTGATGTAAGACAGACAAAATAATTGACATCTGCACCTTAATAGGTGTTTTTGCAACTGAAAGTTTCGATTTTCAAGCAATTTAATTGAGACCTTTTGCTATCTAGGAAAGACCCTTGTCTAAATCTTTGCAGAGAGGAGAGGATCCACAGTTTGATCAGGTAAGATAATTCTGCATCTCTTGCTTTTCTTTTGATGTCTAGGCTCCGTATTTTTAATTGTTGATGAATAATTTGTACCATCTATTGCTTTGATAGGTAAAATTTGCACTCACACTGCCTATATTTGTTGTCAACCTTTGCTGTAAATATATCATGAAATCTTTTTGTTGTACGGAACTTGAAAATCGCCTTGAGACGCGGAACCATTTGAAAAATATTTTTGGCCTGACATTTATATATCATTGCAAATCATTGATGTATCAGATGATTTGTTGTGGCCAGTTTTCAGGCCTCATTGATATGTGTGAGTTCGCAAGTGCCACTTGGAGGCACAAAATATCAGTTCACATTAGTTGCTGGCTCCTTTACTGTACTCAGAGTGCTTTGATTGCAGGCACATTTTCCCCAACCATTTGATTGCAGGCACAGGATATGATATTGTTAATGGGGCCTGCTATTTTTAGATCTTATGTAGACACGATGAGAACACAGACAAAGAATGAATCGAGAAGTTTAAACAGCTGTATATTATCTTTAAATGAAAGTAGTTTATTTGACAGAAGATTGAAGGCTGCTAGAACAAAAATCTTGCAATGTGGATGTCTCTTATTTAGTGCAAGAAATATACCAAGCAAGGGCCAAGGAACAGACCCAAAAATTATACGAAGAGATAGTCAAATACTGTAGTTGCTTCTGTTCACACAGAAATTTAATGCTTTGTCTCATATTGTTTAGCTGTTGAGTTCATTGAGTTCAGTTGCTGAACATTGCTTGTCGTCATTGCTAAGAACTCTTTTTCAGTGGTATGAAAGACAGGTATGGCTTAAAGAGATTTTTGAAATTGTATTATTTTAATGTCATGTATATGTATCGTAAGAAATCTGTTTTTTTATTGCTATGTATCACAGTTAGATATTTGAATTTTTATGATTTATTTTCAGCAAAATGTTCATACAGGTATAGACAGTAGATGAATAGATAAGAATTTGGTTTGGTCTTGTAAAGAATCTAAAATATTTTTTCGTTATGTTATTAGACAGGAAAAGATGCAGACGATTTCACCAGATCGAGAAGCCCGAGCAGAGCGTGGGGGTAAGACATTTTTAACTCATATGAAATATTCAGGTTGCGGAAGACAGTGAAACTGTGGCAAATCACAGCCAATAGACCTACTGTAAGTGGCTAAGGTTTGTTTTACCCATTTCAAGTCTTCTGACTATGCTCTTGGAAAGTTTTAGTATTATTCTACTTTTTGCGTTCATGGCACAGGTTTTCATGGCATAAAATATGTTAAAGAATTCAAAAGATGTTTTATCAAGGGATTGATCGCTTGACTTGAACTGGGTGTTAGCAAACCTTAGCCGATTAGGTCTATGCAAAGTAATGGACCCGATATTTGTGGTCCTGGAAATTAGCGCCTTGGTAAAACGTTCAAGGCTGTAGAAAGCAATGTTTTTGTGCGTGTTGTAGGTCGTTTGTATCAATAAAACAGTAATTTCTTTAAAAATACGACTATGTACGAAGGCTAAGAATTGTTACAACGTTTCGAGCTCAACTCTTGATCAGGTATTATAAAGATAATAGGAGAAGCATAGAACGGTAAATTCGAAGGTTAACTTTGAATGATAGATAGAGATTTAGAGAACGCCAACAAACTAAGGCGTAGAATGTGACGTAGAATACACCGTGATAGTAAAATGAATAGAATAATAAGGTAAAAAATAGGAGGAAGCATTATTATATGATTCTATGAAAGATAAGAAAATTGTTTATTAAAACCTGTAGGGATAAGAGTTCCAAGTTTAAAAATGTTTTTTTCTTCTAAAATTTGCGTTTAAAAGATGTAAACTTTTGTGTCAAAATGCGTTTTATCACAGCAATCTGAAATTTGACTTTATTTTGATAGGCCATCCTGACATTGTTCTTCTTCTTCACCTGACTAATACCAGATGAAATCATTTTACTGATAATTCTCTTGATCAGAAGAGTTTTTTACAGTGTCATTTGTCATCATAGTTTATTTGACTTTTACTTCACAGAGGTTCAGAGTCACCACGACCTGTGTCAAGAGCTGGTATTAAAGACCGAGATGCTTTATGGGAAAGACGAAACGTGAGTGTTGAATTTATAATCTTGAAATTTGTTTTTGCTACACTAAGATAAAAGCAACATCAAAGGAGGGTAAAAAACGCTGCATTGTTCGAAGTTAATTGTTTCTTGTAAAACATCTTAAAAACTATAATTTTTCGAGGACTCGATATTTGATAATGATACTTCCCGTAAGCTACGTACTTTGCAAACAGCAAACACCCGCACACAAGAGCCTACAATTTTGCCTTTCAGCCTCAGTGCTTATATAATGAATTATTTAATGGGTTCTTATATAATGGGGGTCTAATTTCACAATGTTAGCCAATTGGTTGTTAATCCACTAAGTTTTTATACGCGGGTTTTTGCCGTACTGTTATCTCTACATAAGGGATTTTCATTGGAGTGTGAAGAATATCTTTCATCGGAAAGTTTAATATTTTTGTAATCCAAATTAAGAGGAAAGTGCTGCATTTAACATGCTTCTGTTTCATTTTTTTTCTACTGCCGTAGAATTCATTTGGGATTAAAGATCATAAATCGGAAATACATTTTATCCTGCAAAATCCTTTTTCAGCTTGCGGTGGAGTTCATATTCTGCCTCGTCTTGATTGAAGTACTAAAGCAGGTAGGTGTGTTTTAGAATATAGCAATGCTGAAAGGAGGGTGAAAACGATTCCAGACCCATTATTTGTTCGGCAGCTGGAAACAGTGTTTAAAATATTCTGACCAACGTTACCTAATCAGAGAAACGGAATAATATTTATAGATTCTGCAAAGACGCAACGGCGTTCTTATGCTGTCCTTACGTAACATGCTACTCTCGTAACTCGCTACGCTACTCTCGTAGCTGGATAAGAGTCAGGAAAAGCTGCAAACCGTCCTACCGCCAGATAGTTCATATCTAAACACCTTCCTCGCTTTTGAATCAATAAAAAGGGCTTCACCAGTAAAAGGAAGTGGAAATCTTTCTCATTATCCCATTTTTCTCAAAACTTTCCTCTGGCCATGGCCGTGAAACAATCGTCATGTTTTCCTAACTTTCAAGCCAGATGAAAAGCAAACTCGCTCTGGAGACAAGATTTGCAAGTTTTTTCAATACAGTATCGGACCTATCCACTATTCTGTGACCTTCATTGAGTAAACTTATGCCTTTTAAATGATTATTCGATGTACAGTAGTACCGGGTGTCCCCAAAAAAAGTATACAGATTTGGTTGGGTCCAGCGATGTGAATTTAGCTTTAATCAATGGCTAATCACTCTCAAAATGTTCTTCTGTAAATATTCTGACCAACGTTACCTAATCAGAGAAACGGAATAATATTTATAGATTCTGCAAAGACGCAACGGCGTTCTTATGCTGTCCTTGCGTAACACACTACTCTCATAACTCGCTACGCTACTCTCGTAGCTGGATAAGAGTCAGGAAAAGCTGCAAACCGTCCTACCGCCAGATAGTTCATATCTAAACACCTTCCTCGCTTTTGAGTCAATAAAAAGGGCTTCACCAGTAAAAGGAAGTGGAAATCTTTCTCATTATCCCATTTTTCTCAAAACTTTCCTCTGGCCATGGCCGTGAAACATTCGTCATGTTTTCCTAACTTTCAAACCGGATGAAAAGCAAACTCGCTCTGGAGACAAGATTTGCAAGCTTTTTTTCAATACAGTATCGGACCTATCCACTATTCTGTGACCTTCATTGAGTAAACTTATACTTTTTAAATGATTATTCAGCTATAGCATCGATTAAGCTACCTGTAAGTAAACTGAAAGCTTAAGACACTGTACTTCAAGAATTTATATGATTCGAGTCAAATAGCTTATTTTTTAATCTTTAATTTCAGTTATCAGTTCATCCAGTAGAAGAAAGCCAGATAAACTTCATCGAGAACCATGCCTTTTATCACTTCAAAGATCAAGAGACAGGCTCCGGATCAACTCAGTCACAAACCAATAGGGTCATTGTTACTGCCTTATATGCAGAAGTCATTGGTGTATTGGCAATGACCAGATTTCAGTCTGTCAGGAAGAGATTTATGCAAGAATACAAAGAAAACCAAAGCAATTCAAGATTCCTTGTGAATATTATCATGGGGCTAAAATTCATCAGAATCAAGGTTTGTTAATATTTCTTGTCGAAATTATTTTGGAAATTACAAGGTACCTTAGTTTTAAGTGTGAGCTGTACTGTATGTTAGAACGAAAGATACAAACCCCCAATATGACAAAGCGATTGCAGAAGTCAACAATATATTGCACACCGGGACGAGTGTAGTTTAGCGGGCGGCGCTAAATGTCATATTCCTTTTGCAGATATTGAACTAACCAAACCGCTAACCCTAACTAGCCTTAACTTACCCCCAACTAACCCTAACTAGCCCTAACTTACCCTAACTAAACCTAACTTACCCTAACTAAACCTAAAAACCCCTTTCTAAAACTAACCCTAACCCTTACCGTATGACATACAACAGCACAACATTCGAATGCCGCCCGCTAAACTGCACTCTAACCTGCACACCTCTTAGTGTATTCAATAGAATCAAAATACACATGAAGAGAGCAAAACCTTGTGATTGGCTATGCTGAAGGTTTGAAGACTATTCTTCTGGCTCTGTTAATCGCTTTGTCGTCTTGGAGACCTGAATCTTTCGTTTTTACAAAATTCACCTTTCAGGCCCGATCAACTTTTGCTGACTATTTCTGCTTCGATAGATTTTTCTGAATACTATTTGATCTGTAAAAACTTGTTGTGGATCGGTTGAATACCTTATTTATCTCAGATTTACTCGTTTGTCAGCTGGTTCCTTGCAATAAAACTCCATTAAAATCTTATCGATAGGTCTGAGTTTTCTCAATTTTTTTGTAAATAGGGAAAGCTACAATAATCCTACAGAAACCTTCCTGCGCAACTGTGAATTTTTGAATTTAATTTTGTAAATATCCTACTGTTATCACCTTTTATTTCGGTTGGACTAAAATCAAATATTAGAAAATTAAAGCTGTCTAAGAGCTTCTTATCATGCGTTACCATCAGTGGAATATCCGCTGATCATGGAACAGAAGTGACTATTTTCCTTCTCTTTTCATTTCTAGCTGTTCCCAGTCGAGGAGCTGGAAGAGTCGTTTCTATTTCTACAGGTATGTGCAGTGAAATATTTCAACTTGCCATCTATTCTAGGTAATACCATAAAGTCGCATTCAAGTATTGTCGTGAAGAGGCGTCTAGAGATTTTTTGGTAATTTCCAATTTCAATTGAGTCATCCCGATATCTTTTTCAAGATCTGAAAAATAGCTGCAATTTCAAAATGACAGTGTGAAAACATGACTATTTTGGTCGTCTTTGGGGTCACGTGTTATTCCTGTCTAGGTAAAAGATCAAAACGAGTGTTAGTGTATAATCGATTCTCAGGAAAGGCTGCAAAGGTCTTCGTATGGTAAGAAAGTTGAAAATGACTTTGATTACGTTCTTCTTGCTACATGAGTTTCTAAATACTTTCACCTTACACTGGTCACAGCAAATCGTTAAATATGAGTATAAAGGAAAATGAAAAAGTAAACCAATTGACATTAGCTAGTCAGAGAGCCCACTGATAAAGTTTTCGTATGGTCAATGGAAAAGACGCAATAAAAACTTTAAGTCAACAAAGAATTGTTTTTTTTTGTTAGGAGAGGCTATTTCAAGGATTCGTGTTTCATGTCTCATTTGCTTCAAAATTTTAAGGGACAATGCCTCTCGAAATGGATTCGTTTAATAAAGATGAGAATCTGTTGGCTAGGGAGGAGTGTAGTACAAGCGGATTTAAATGCTAACTGAAAACGTTTCTAGAGTTGGTATTAGACAATCAAAAATTGAAGCTGAAGTTAATATACCATGCTTCATTGTGGTGTTTTTACTTTTACTTTAACAACTACTTTGTATTCATTAATGGAAGGTATGTTATTAAACTCCGTGACTAGATTTTTGTTTTCCTTCCAGGAATGCGCAACTTTGTTCCTAGAAAAGAATCTGGACAAGGAAGTGAAATACGCATTTGCTAGTTTGTTCGTCGAAATACTGATACCAGTAGCAGCCACTGCGAAACGAGAATATGGTATCCCAGCTGTTAAGAAATTTGTCGATATGTTGTATAAAGATGCGTTGGAATTGGCCAAGAAAGCTAAACACTGTCTGGTAAGATTATAGTTCTTTAGATTTATGTTTGATTTATGTTTGAGCACGCCTCTGGATCAACCTTTCTGCTCCTCTGAAATCAATCTCCAACTCTACAGCTTTCAGCAGCAGATGTAAAGATACCATAATTGCAACGTATTAAATCTAATATCGCAATTAGATTTGACCAGTATTATCTTGCTTGTATTTCCTGTTGTTATTCAAGTATTTGTATCCTAAATGTTATTTTATTATTTGTATTGTTTTGTTGACGGCCCAAGCCAAATGAGCTTGCTTTGCTTGGGTCGTTTAGCATACAACTTTTTGATAAGCTTATATTGTATTAGGTTTGTATTCTGCAAAGAAAATTGAATTGAATTGATTATGCAACAATCTTTTCCAAAATTCTTGAAAAAATCACATAATCTTGCTCAACTCTCCCCCCTTCCCTCTTACAATGTTGATTCCTTGTATGATCACACTATGCTTCCTGGCACGACAGAACAGCCGATGTGTTCTTCTTCATATTTGGTGACCAGATATGTGAACTAACATTTTTCAGGGAGGCAGGCGGTGGACAAAAAGGATGAAGTGAAGTTTCCTGCAGTGTATTTCAGATAGTTAGTCGGACGAAACAGCAGCGAAATGAAGTGTTTTTTTTCAAATTATTTTGACAAGGATTGAAGATAGATCTGTTGTGAAAAGAAATGTCTACGTTTATGCATCTCAGTTGCCTCAGATTACGTACGGTAGGGTGGAGTGGGGCCAAATGGATAAGAGTGGGGCAAAGTGGGGCCTTGATTTTTTGCTTCTAAACTTGAGGAAAAGTGTCCTTAGTTGTAGACTTGCAGCTTTTTCAATTCATGAAATGTTCTTTCTTCATAATAGAAAGTGATTTTCTTCAACTAAAGCACAGTAACCGTAAAATCCATGAATTTGTCAATGACCCATTTTGCCCCTCTCTACTCTGAAGGTCATTCATATGTCAAAGCTGTTTTCTTGCCCTAACAATTCGTAAGAACTTTTTAAATATTTGTAAAAATTCTTAAGAATTCTCAAGAACCTTATTTGATTCCCAAGGATCCTTGGCGAAGAAGAAAGCCTACACTTCGATTACCTTTTGCCATTTTACTTGATATTGGGGAAATAAGGACTTAATTGAAACCAGCATAGGTTCCAAATCTTAATGTTGGTGTAAAATTATCTGAATTGAATGGCTTGAAAGAAACTTTAGCTACTTTGCTATGATTCTACTGTTGGACTTTTCAGAAATTTTCAGTATTTGTAGAATTAGAAGGTTTTTCTTCCTTTTTAAGAATTCAAGAAAAGGTTTGAAAAAAATATTAAATTCATCGTAATTTCTGAAGTTTGTTTCAAAGAAAATTGGATTAATTAAAATAAGCCATAATTTATGAATGTCTACAATATGGTATCAAGCACAAGTTTTTCACTCTTCTGGTTTACGATTTAGAAATTTGATGACGCCACTTCTTCAAATGAGTTAAAATATAAAATACGCCGCAATTTCGAAAAATGTTCAAGATTTCTGAAAAGACCAACAGTAGAATCATAGGAAAGTAGCTAACGTTTCTTTCAAGCCATTCAATTCAAAGAAATATGTCATATAATTTTACACCAACCTTTTTAAAGATTTGGAACCTTTGCTAATGAAACCTGGTAGAACCCAATTCCCATTGAAAGTTGTCAAACTCAAGGTCTCGATTTCAGTTTCTTTTCTTTATTTTCTTCAATTTGCAATATGGAGAAAAAATAGGTAAAAATAACCGCAGTGAGGGATGATTTAAAGGGAATCTAAGCATCTAAAAGTGGATCAAGCCACTAGCGGTCAAATTCTAGCCTATCAGATCTCAGTATTTCCTGTTGACACAGATCAGGTACCCAAATATGGTTCGGCACGTGTCACGGCTTTGTCTTTGCAGGGTTGTTTTTATCAAAAGCTTAGATTCCCTTTAAATCACTTCTTACTGCCGACTTCTTTAGTTGATATAACATTCTTTTCAGCTAGTACTTCCTATTCTTTATCAAAGTAGATTCCATTTTATTTTTAGGCGATGTATCCACTCGTCACTGCATTATTGTGTATCAGTCAAAAGCAATATTTTCTAACCAACTGGAATGCATTTCTGACAATGTGTTTATCTCATGTTAAGGTGAGCACTCTGTTAAGATATTTTAAGTAATAGCTAGCATTTGTCAGTGGCGTAACCGACGGAAGTTACCTTTAGTTAAAAAAACTAAGGGCCTCCGACCTGGGCCCCCCAAAATGTTTTGTTTGATTCATTTTACAGTGTTGAGACAATAAAATTTGTTTTTTTTAGATATAAGAGGCCCCCTACCTTATCTTAAACTTATGGCCATAGCTGTGGACTGAATGCCTTCAAGTGACGGTTTCCTTGAAGCCGTTCTTTTCGCGGAGTTTTGATATTTTGTAAACAAATCAAAGAAATGAATTCTGCATGGATTGATGTCAAATCCAGGTGAGTATCACATTTTGTGGGTCAACTCCCTTGTCGGCAGGACCACTCCAATTTCCGATAATTTCTATAGATTTAATTGTAAGTCATAGCAAAAAATGGTGCAAAATTTCAAAATACAGCATTGAGATTCGGAATCTACATGGAAAGTTGACCTGAAACAACTCAAAGACAACTCAAACGTCAGAGCAGTAGCATTGCAGCTCCTTGCGTCAACAAATGTTATCGACTAAAATGTGGTATTAAACTTTTGGCCGCGACTGTATTACTCTGATTAGCTTTCTTAAAGACCCTCTGCGAATCATGCCATGAGGCTTTGCGTGCTGCGCATTAGAAAACAGCAGAACACCGGCCGATCATCAGAGACTTTCAGATAATCTGAAATTCCCTTTGCAATGCCTTCTGGGACAGCAACGGCGTGCAAAGCCACATGGTTAGCAGAGGGTCTTTAATAGCGTTTAATGCTTCAGACGCTCAAACTGTGACTCATTCATAGACAAAAAGTGGCCTAAACTCATTCTGATGTCGGATGCCCTAGGTAAACTCCGGAGACAAAACTGCCAAGATTCAAGCTTCAATAGCTTGAACATGAGAAGACCATATACGAGAAGCAAGATTTAGTTTTTCCTCAATTGCTCATTGTTTTCCTTCTGGAAACGCGACACGTAGTAGGGGGAGGGGGATATCCATGTTTTCCTTCTGGAAACGCGACACGTAGTAGGGGGAGGGGGATATCCATGCTTTCCTTCTGGAAACGTGACACGTAGAAGGGGGAGGGGGATATCCTATTACCTTATCCCCTGCAATGCTCACACGCCTTGAACTTTTGTCCACAAGAAAAAAGGAATAAGATAATCTACCATCTGATCTCATAATTTACACGTTTTTTAATTGATACATCATATTCATTTATACGACTACTATATTTGCAATACATTTTTTTGAATTTCTTACTTGCATTTTCTCCTAAATACTACTATATTTGCAATGCACTTTTTTAATTCTTTACTTGCAATTTTCATTAATACGACTATGTTTGCAATACATTATTTTAATTGTTTATTTGCAATTTTCATTGATACGACTACATTTTCAATACATTTTTTGATTTTTTACGTGGGGTTTTCATTAATACGACTAGATACATTTTCAATACATTTTTTGATTTTTTACTTGCATTTTTCATTAATACGACTACATTTTCAATACATTTTTTGATTTTTTACTTGCATTTTTCATTAATACGACTACATTTTCAATGCATTATTTCGCTTGTTTATTTGCATTTTTCATTAATACGACTATGTTTGCAATGCATGTTATTACGTGTCTACTTGCAATTTTTCATTAATACGGCAATACATTTTTTGCTTGTTTACGTGCATTTTTCATTAATACGACTATATTTGCAATACATGTTTTGAATATTTACTTACATTTTTCATTAATACGACTGTATGTGCAATATTTTTTTTAGTCCAAAGACACCAAGCTTCAAAGAATGGCAATGGAATGTTTATACAGACTCTTGTGGTATATACACCTTTTTATGTCAATTATCTGTTTGCTGGCTCACTCGAGCGTTATCTTGAACATTGGTCATTTCGACCAAAATGTCAATTCTCTTTAGCCAAAACCTTTCCCGCAGTTTTCCTTCTTTTTTTAAATCTCTATACTTAGAAACTGCTTCATTCTTTGTCTTTTCTACCCACTACAGTCGAATCACGTATAACGAACTCTGAAGGGAACCAGAAAAATATCGTTGTATCGGGAGTTTGTTAAACCGAGAGAATTTAGGGGGGATTTGTTATCGGAGGAGCAGATACTTAGTTCGTTATACCAGAACGTCGTTATATCCAGGGTTCGTTATTTCGGGAGTCGGCTGTACTTAGAAACCATCTCATTCCTTGTCTTTTTTACCCACTATCACCTTCGTGTATCCTTTAGGCAACTTGATGCCTTCTTTCATTGCAGTGGTGTAATCCTCTGACTTTGCAGCCAGAACATTCAGGCGGACAGGGTTCGATCCCAGATAGAGCCCCACCATTTGAGCGTCATGTCAAGGGGTCGCGGACTCGATTAGGTCTTCTCTACTTCTGTGATCCCAGCGCTTGGCGCCAAAAAACGCAACTTCACCTTCACCTTCACCTTTTCATCTGACAGAGGTTACTTCCACCTATTTGAAGACCTTCATGATATACGTATTTGACCACCACTTTTTACAGACAATTGAACCAATGAAATTGAATTATTCGAGAACATGGCTGTTCTTAAGGCAATAGTTCCCTGCACCATGACTGCTGTTTGTAGGCACAAGGATCTCTCACAAGACGTGATGGCTGTTGTCTTAACTAACTGGAAACACCTTTGAAGGTTCAAGCCAAGTTTGTTTGTGTGCGTTTAAAGGGCCATGAAAATGGTGACAACAAAGACAAACCAAGAGATGGCACGTGCAAGGCATGCTGGTTGAAACAGACCCTTTAATGTCTCTTTAACACAATTTCGTGCTGAACAAAAGGTCATTGGTTTGGAATAATGTTGTTCCGCTTTTTTATGTTAAAGCACGGGACATTGACCAATTGTTATCTATTTAATTGGTGATATTGGTTAATTTTACTCGTTGTGTTTCAGGGTGTACGTCGTTCGAGTAAAGTGTGAAAACCATGCATCAACGCTAACGTGAGTACCATTTGTCTATCTACAATGGTCTTAGTAGCCAGTACGATTAGAGAAACTAAAGACTTTATTGACCCCCTGAAGAGGTGCTTGGTCCATACCCATAGGAGGGAGGGAGGGAATCGGGTGCCGCAGGGAAATCAGAAACAGGAGCATGCCTTGGATTGAATTTTCTGAAAGTGATACCTCGGTAGGAAGGTAAGATTAGGGAAATTCAAGGTTTTGGATAAAGTTGTGGGCAGATAAAACGCCTAGCAGGGATCTGGATCCTCTATCAGGGACTATGTAGTATTTTCAACATACAAGACTGATTGTTAATGCGTTTGACATATAAAGGGCTGCCAGACGCAGTATGCCAGGGCACGGCTTATGTAGATAATACTAACTGCTAGCATAGGGCTCGAATCTTTCATATCTTTAAAAAGGTGGGTGTCAAATTCTATTACATTTTTCTATGAATTGAATGGCGTGAAACGAACTTAGGGTACTGTGCTGTAAATATCCCTTGGAAATTTTTTGATATCTTGATTATTTTCAAAATGGCAGCGTTATTATTTTTGTTGAAAAAATGATGGCCAATTTTGAAAAAATTAAAATCATCGTAAATCCAAAAGCAATAGAGGGAAAATGACACAATATTCAAGAAAACCATAGTTTATGAAGGTCTACAATATGGTGGCAAGCAGAAATCTGTCGCTTTTCTGGTTTAGGATTTAGAAATTTGACGACGTCACAGCCTCAATTATAATAAATGCTGCCATTTTGAAAATAATCAAGATATCAAAAAGTTTCCACGGTAGGTTTACAGCAAAGTCCGTAAGTTCCTTTAAAGCCATCCAATTCAAAGAAAAATGTAATAGAATTTTACACCCACCTTTTTAAAGATTTGAGCCCTATGCTATAACTGCATTAGAAGTCGAATTCAAATAGAAGGCGAACTTCGACGCGTACAGTGCTACGAATGTTCACTTTTGAGAAGTCTTCTGAAACTGTAGTATTCTGAACATAGAATACTGAATGTTTGTTAATTTGTTTTACAAGAGAAGTACTCGTAGACAGCTTCTAAAATCACGACTAAAGTACAGAGTGACTCAAAAAATGTCCCCCTGTTTGAAAAATTATCGCAGCAAATGTACTTGCGCTAAGATCATCAAGATGGTGATTTTTCTAATAGCTAAACATTGAAGTATTTTCTTGTATTTTTTGATAATTTTCAAAAGAGCAGCCTTTTGGTAAATTTGCAAGACTAAAAAATTAGCTTTGCAGAACAATTTTCTAACGGGCGGAAAATTGCCTAATACGCATGATCAAAACCATTGTGAAACTAAAGAAACGCTACTTATCAAATTTCTAATGGATTTCTAAAGGATTTCTAATGGATTTCAAGAGATGTGAAATATTTTACTCTGCCTTTTAGTCCATAGACCTGTTCTACAAAAGATTCTGGATCGAGCGATATTTTTAAAAGGTTTGATTGAGTGGCGTCAGAACTTCTCTGACTGTTGTTCACATTTGAAAATTCTTCAGCAAAATTTCTGCAAAATGTATGAAAATATCGTTTGATCGAGATTCTTTTGTAGAATAGCGAAAAAGTCTTTTTTGCATGTGTTCTGCAAGGATGATCTCTTGAAAGTTCCGAATTGACCAAGATAAATACCATATAAGAAATTATCAAAGTAATACAAAACATCATCATCATCATCATCAGCCATTCAGGCCACTGCAGGCCGGTGGCCTCTCCATCCTTTTCCAGCATAATCTGTTTCCTGTTCTTCTCATCCAACTGACCCCTGCCTTTTCCACAATTTCGTCTCTCCATCTCTTTTTTGGTCTTCCTCTGCCGCGCTTCCTTTCATATGGTGTCCATTCCGGGCATTTTTTTTGCCCATCGGTTATCTGCCATCCTTCCTATGTGACCTGCCCACTCCCACTTCAATGATTTCGCCTTGGCTATGATGTCTACAACTCTCGTTTGCTCCCTTACCCATTCATTTCTCTTCCTATCCCTTCGCGTTATATTCAGCATTGCTCTTTCCATGCTTCTTTGAGCAACTTAAAGTTTTGATGCAAGTTTATTGGTTAATGACCATGTTCCTGCGCCGCATGTCATAGCTGGAGTTATGATATTGTCCATTATCTTTCTTTTGAGACAAACTGGTATTTTTGTGTCTCTTAGTATGTTATTATATCTTCCAAAGCTTGCCCATCCCTGTCCTATTCGTCTTGCTATTTCCTTTGACTGGTTATTATCTGCTGTTACTAGCTGCCCTAAGTAGACATATTGCTCTACAACATCCAATTCCTCACCGTCAACTATTATTCCACTGTTCTGTCTGTTTCTTCTTGCGTGTACGTTGTAAAAGATCTTTGTCTTTGTTTTGTTAATCTTCATGCCATCTTTTTTCCCTTCATCGTTCAAGGATACTAACATTTGTTCTAGTTCTTTGACATCACTAGCAAAAAGTACTATATCGTCTGCAAACCTTAAGTTACTTAGATGTTCACCATTTATCTTGATTCCCTTNGAATGTTAATTTTTTTTGCAAGAGAAGGGTTGTCGGACACAGCTTCTCAAATCACGACTAAAGTAGATAATAATAACTGCATTCAAAGTCGAATTGAAATAGAATGCGACGTTCGATGCATACAGTGCTACGAATGTCCACTTTCGATAAGTCTGTAAAACTGTAATATTCTGAACATAGAAGACTGAATGTTAATTTTTTTTGCAAGAGAAGAGTTGTCGGACACAGCTTCTCAAATCACGACTAAAGTAGATAATAATAACTGCATTCAAAGTCGAATTGAAATAGAATGCGACGTTCGATGTGTACAGTGCTACAAATGTCCACTTTTGAGGAATATAAAGTCGTATTGGGAGCAAGATGAAGGTAGGCGTCATCGTCAACGCGAGACACGCAAAGATAAAGAAAACTGCTCTTGACACTTCCTTTCCAGCATTTCGAATATTTCTGTTTGCTTCAGTGAAGGTTGCATTATCAACTCTCATTGTTACAGATATCAAAGCTCTGTAATACAAATAAAATGAAAGTAAGATGCATACGAGGCCAGTAACACACAAGAATGTTACAAACTCTTCATAGAAGTTCAAGTAGTAACTGGCTCCTGTGACACACGCGTCGATGAAAGCTGTTAGGGCACAATACGCCATCAGCTTGTTGGCTTTTCTATGCGTCATTATCTGACTGTAGTTATTCATCCTTGTCATGTGTAGATAACGATCAACGGCTGTGAGTAAAATCATTAGCACTGAAAAAGCACCAAGGGGGTATTGACTCACATTTACTGCGCTTTTTATCGTAGAATAATTCTTCTTTCTGGATGCTGCCATCTCTATTAGTATATCTCCTGCTATAATTGAAATGCCGTTTAAAATATCAGAAATGCTCAGTATGTATATGAGCTTGAACGTAATAACTTTGAGTTTGTCTCTTTTCCGCATTGCATAAATCAAGATAGAATTTGAAGAAATGTTTGCACATGATGCAAGTAGATTAGGAACGAAAACCATTTGATAAGCAACAATTTTGTCTTCAAGTTTGTTAGCCATTTTGACCTTCAAGTATTCTGCAGTAGAGTGTTCTTTAGCTCCTGATTTCGTGCTGATTGCCGCAACTAGTTTAAACAAATAAGTTTTCTTGGGAATTATATGGAAATGCTAAATTAGCAACTCTTGTTGCTGCTGCTCGCAAAGCAGCCCAGAGAATGATACTCTGAAGTCTTCCTTTGTAAATTTCTTTGTGTTCTGCAGCTTCTCACTGCTTGGGCTGAGTTTCGAGAATGGTTTGAACAAATGAATTTTCTTGCAAAGGATATGGTAATGCTAAATCATCAACTCTTGTTGCTGTTGTTCGCAAAGCAACCGAGAGAATGATACTCTAAAGTCTTCCTTCTCCGTCTCCACAGTCTCCACAGGACTGACGGGGCTACCGTGGTTAAATAATATAAAATGAAATGAATGAAAAAAATGAATTCCTTAGTAGGTTTCTTTGTGTTCTGCCGCTTCTCACTGCTTGAGCAGAGTTTCAAAAATAGTCTGAACGAATGAGTTTTCTTGGGACTGATATGGAAATGCTATATTACCAACTCTTGTTCTTGTTGTTTCCAAAGTACGTGGAGAATAACTTCATCAATCTTGCGTAGTAGAGTTTTCTTTGTGTTCTGTAGCGTCTGAGCGTTTGAGCTGAGCCTCACGAACGGTTCGAAGAACTAAATTTTCCTGCGAAGGATATGGTGTTGCTAGAAGCAACCCAGAGAATTAAATTATTTATAGCTTCTGACTGTTTGAGCTGAGTCTCATGAGTCTCACGAGCACCCAGTAGCCCAGTGAACAGCACTCCTCTTTTTATCCGTAGTAAAGTGTTATTTGTGTTTACATAGCTTCTGATTGTCTAAGCTAACAGATGTTATTAGCATGGACCAATGAGGCTTCTTTTAGAACAATGGGCTGATAACGTCTATTAAACTAGCGGTGCTAACCCTTTATTTTTTGGAGAGTTTTATGTGGTTGTCTTCTCAAAACGTTAATTAGGACTTTATTTGTTTAGCTGAAGCCTTTCGTTATTAAAATTTCGAACAAATGGCGTTCTCCTATTTCAACACAAAACAACAGGTATTAATTGTTTGTTTTCATTACTTGATATGAAGCAAAATTCGAGCTTGAAGAGATAAATATTTGCTATGGTTTTTTCGTGAATTTCTTATTTCAGCCTTTAATTTGCCCCTCCAAAATCATCACGAAGCTTAAATTATTGTGCCATTTTCTGATTTTTGTTATAAAGAATTAATTACTCTAGGGCCTGTTTTAATTGGCTTCGTTCTGAGAACTAGTTATTCGCTAATAACAGTTATACTGTGACCTATAAAGTAATTTTACTAATCCTTCTCATTTTTGAAATTAAGATATCAAGTACAGCATCGGGCTCAAATCTTTAAAAAGGTGGGTGTAAAATTATTTTACATTTGTCTTTGAATTAAAAGCCTTGAAAGGAACTTAGGGTACTTTGCTGTAAATCTGCCGTGGACATTTTTTGATATCTTGATTATTTTCAAAATGGCAGCATTTATTATATTTGAGGCTGTGACGTCATCAAATTTCTAAATCCTAAACCAGAAGAGCGACAGATTTCTGCTTGCCACCATGTTGTAGACCTTCATAAACTATGGTTTTCTTGGAGATTTTGTCATTTTTCCTCAATCAATTTAGGATTTACGATGATTTTAATTTTTTCAAAATCTTCCATGAATTCTTTCAACAAAATTATAAACACTGCCAATTTGAAAATAATCAAGATATCAAAACATTTCCACGGCAGATTTACAGCAAAGTACCCTTAGTTCCTTTCAAGCCATTCAATTCAAAGAAAAGTGAAATAGAATTTTACACCCACCTTTTTAAAGATTTGAAAGATTTGAGCCCTATGCTATCAAGTACGGAAACGGAAGATGAAGACGAGCAATTATTGGGCGAAATCAGCCTCGATCCCATGTCCCAAAAGGAGTCTACTGCAAACGCTGAGTACAAAAGAAGCGCTCACAATTGCTGTTAGTTAAAGAGCATTTGCGTCGCTCCTGTTAATTTTATGTGTTTAGTGTCTGCTGACAACAGAATGCGACTCATTTTACAACTGTTCTAGCCAGCCATGTACATTAAGGTGTGGGCAGTCGGTGGCTCCAGGCAGAGGTGTGCGTCGGATCAGATTGGTTCTCATTGATTCGAGGGTTTTGGTTCGAACGCTCCATCCGAATCCGATCTAAAACCTTACAGGCAATTGGCAGGGTTAAAAGGTGCGTTCATGAAAACATCTTGTGCACTCATCGAACCCAAAAGAGACTCTTGTCCGTTAGGAATTTATGGAAACTTTGTGTTTCAAAACTTTTAGCATTGAACTTCTTGTCATTTAAAAAGCTAGTTACGTCCTATTTTCCATTTTTAAAATTGTGTTTCTCGTAAATTGTGTACTTTTGTAATGATGTGCTAATATACAAAATATTGAGCCCTTTGTCAGCGATTGCGCTACAGATTCTACTGAAATTAAACTGTTGCCAGTCTGCATGATATGACATCTACATTTCAAAGATTAAATTATATGTAAAAGCAGCCTTTAAAGAAAAAGGTCCAGAAAAATCAGAGACTTTGAAGTGATTTCTTTCTTTCTTATTTCTAGGAGACTTCGAAGTATCACTGACACACTATTTCCGAAAAGCTCAAGGACAGTCGTTCCGCGCAATATTCCCTTGAATATCTTTGTCAAAATCATCCAGTTTATCGCTCAGGTAAGTCCAATTGAAAGTTAAAAGCATTTGGAATATTCAAGGAAACGCTGAACGAGCAAAATTTATCTATGCATAGATGCCAGAACGAAACTATTTTGAAATTTGCTTTTCTTCCTTGAAGAACGCGTAATTTATGATGATTTCCAGAAATAGCAAAATATCTTCAAAATTAGCCAAAACGATGCTAAGTTTTCTTTTATCATGATAAAGAGTGCGAGTACGTTAATGATAATACAAAAGGGATGTATGTTTATTAGTGCCAATTTTCTGCAGTACATTTTTCAGTTTATATTGCTTGCAGTTTTTGGAAGCTGGAGAGTCATCTCCATTTCTCCTCAAAACCTGTTCTGCCGCTTTGTTTTTCAGTGAACTTTGGTTGGTCTTTTCGTAAATGTCAAAAACCAAGCAGAATCTTAGGGGCCTATTACATGGAGCGGGTTAGCCCGGTTAACTGAGATGAAGGTTTTCAGCCGGGATCCCGGGGTCAATAGCAGTTACAGTGTTGGAGAGAATTTCGATTACATGGCAAGCGGGCTGGCCCGGTTAGCCGAGATCTCGTCTGCTGCCTACCGGGCTAGCCTGGCAAAACGGGCTGGAAGTTACACATTCTTCTCATGTAATCGATTTAAGACTGGGCTGGCCCGGCAAAGCGGGCTGAGAAATCTGTAACGCATGCGCTTTATAAACAGATTATACTATTATGGCGCCAAATATTTCACAGCCCGGGCTGGAATTCTCCATGTAATCGTTCATATCATTTCAGCCCTGTTAGGCGAGCCAGCCCGTTTAACCGGGCCAGCCCGCCTCATGTAATCATGCCCTTAAGATCTAAAGTTTCCAACAAAGAAAAATTCAGTGATTCATTCATTCGTTCGTTCATTCATTCATTCATTCATTCGTTCTTTCGTTCATTCATCCATTCATTCAATCAATCATTCGTTCATTCATTTATTCATTCGTTCTTTCGTTCATTCATTCATTCATTCATTCGTTCTTTCGTTCTTTCATTATTCATTCATTCATTCGTTCTTTCGTTCATTCATTCATTCATTCATTCGTTTATTCATTCGTTCATTCATTCATTCATTCATTCATTCATTCTTTCATTCATTCATTCATTCATTTATTCATTCATTTAAATCCTTTATACTGGGTGAAAACAGTCAATGACGAAACTGCTTTACAATGTGCCCTGTTGAAATAGAAAGAAAAATGAAAAATATCTAACATTATAGGAACGATATAGGAAAATTACCAGAAAGAAAACCTTCCGCAGTTATCATAACGGAAAACAAAAGTATTATTGCTACAAAAAGAAGTCTATAGTCTACCTCACATCAGATGAAATAGAGAAATAGAGAAATAGCGCGTAAACATATATGAGAGCAATTAGATGGGTGGAAAGATGAAGACAAAATTGATAATTATTTCACGTAACTATCCATATACTGGCTGTATTCTATTCGTTTTACTCGAACTTCTTTTTCTATTCTTTCAGGAGAAACTTGACTTTGCGATGCAAGATATTATATTTGACCTGCTAAATGTTGGCAGAAGTAACAGACAACTGAATCCAGAACGAATGAACATAGGACTAAGAGCATTCCTTGTCATTGCGGACAAGTTACAAAGGAAGGAAGGTGCCCCACCAATGCCCAGTACAATCGGCGTATTGCCGTCCGGTAATACCTTAAAAGTCAAGAAATCATTCACAAAGCTCACGGAGCAAGCGGCTCGTAGTATTGGTGTGGTGACTTATTACACTAGTGTCCGACGTGCTCTTGATCAAATTTTACGGACACTGGACATTCAAGTTGGTAGGACAATGACAATGAACAATCCTCAGTACTCAAACAAAGATTCTGTGGATATGATAACTGGAGAAAGGAAGCCGAAGATTGATTTATTCAGGACTTGCGTCGCTGCCATTCCAAAATGTGTGCCCGAGGGGATGAACAAAAGTGAGCTTGTGGAGCTTGTATCAAGACTAACGTTGCATCTAGATGAAGAGCTTCGAGGTTTAGCATTTACAGCGCTGCAATCTTTGATCATGGATTTCCCAGAGTATCGGGAAGATGTCATCCTTGGGTACATAAATTTTACCCTGAGGGAAGTTCCAGACATAAATCCTAATATTTTGGAGTCGTGCCTACGTGGAGTTTTGCAATTGATAGTGCAATGGAAATCAGCTGTTATGCAACCATCGCATGAAGCAAAAAGTGATAAATATCTAGAGATGTCCATGCATTCCGGTGACTCACCAGAGCACATCCCCCCTGCCAAAGGAAACCCCACTCATGTGTTGCATTGCGTAGAAGGCTTTGGCTTGGTCATGTTATGCAGTACAAAAGCAATGATTCGCAAGCTAGCACTAATGGTTTTACGCGAAGTACGGTCATTAGGTAAAGCGATGCCTGGGAATAAAGCAACAGACGCTGTCATGGCTATTGATATCATCGAAGAATGTGCCCCAGCTGTCATTGAAAAGGCCTTGACGTATGTCTCCGGATCAGATAAATCATCACTTGGCTTGTCGCCCCTGATGGATCTTCAGTTGCTAGCTGAGAAATCCGCTTTGCTTGCCGAGAAAGATTCAAATGTCGCTGGTATCAGTCGTGATGTATGGGCACATTGCTTCTCGGGATTCCTTGAGCGCATTTACATGAATCAAAACCATTGCGCGTGTACTTTCCAATACAGCTGGCCGTTCGTGTTCAACAGGCTCTTCAATATGTACACCATACTGGACCCTAGCGTTGATTTCGACTCTATTAGCAGCAGGGCTTCCATCTCTATCAAGGCCCCTCGCAAGCAAGCAAATCTCTCAAGTATTTGGCTGTGGCGAAATTATCTGATCTTTGCTTGCTGCACACCCCCTAAATCGGCATTGAATAAAGTGCCTGTTACATCTTCAAGCCAAGAAGTTTTGCAAAATCAGACGGAGGTAATGAATGATTTGCCTGTGAATCAAGATATTCACAACCTGAGTGATGTCTTTAAATCTACAGTTCTGCTTATCAAAAGTGAAAGTCCAGAAATCAGAGAAGCCACTGTTACAGGCCTTGGCAAAACAGTCGCAGCTGCGCATGCCCAGTTGATTGAAGAGATGCACATCTTGATACGGGAGGTTTTAGACCGCAAAGCGGAAGGCGTCCGGAAAAAGAAGAAAAGAGATTTGCTGCGTTTGCAAGTTGCGCGGGTGTTGGCTGCAAACGCAGAGCAAGGGTGTTTCAAATGCAGCTTAATATATGATGGTGAGCCAACAACATTGGTTGGGAATATCACTGAATATATTCAAGGAATGAGGTATATCCTTGAACTTGATAATGACAAAGATGATGCCACGGTCATGCAACTGCGGTACTATTTCTCAAAATTCATCCACAAGATGATCAAGAGCATACCACCTTTGCTGCAAGTCAATCTTCTTAGAAACCAAGCGAGGCATAATTTGTTTCTGCTGCTTGCTGGCTGGTGTGGACATTTCAATGTCAGTAATTTTGGCACGAGCATGCATAGTGTGGCACACAGTGCTGAATTGGAATTCTCAGCGTTAGAAGCAATGTGCGCATTGGAATATATTCAAGGAATGAGGTATATCCTTGAACTTGATAATGACAAAGATGATGCCACGGTCATGCAACTGCGGTACTATTTCTCGAAATTCATCCACAAGATGATCAAGAGCATACCACCTTTGCTGCAAGTCAATCTTCTTAGAAACCAAGCGAGGCATAATTTGTTTCTGCTGCTTGCTGGCTGGTGTGGACATTTCAATGTCAGTAATTTTGGCACAAGCATGCATAGTGTGGCACACAGTGCTGAATTGGAATTCTCAGCGTTAGAAGCAATGTGCGCATTGGTCTGCTGTGGAGAAGTGTTTGATCAAAAAGCGTTGGAGGTGTCGAACGGGTATCTGTATAAATTGCTGGATACCATGTTGGGTTCGGATAATGCAAAGGTGCATAACCTTGGACAAGAGAGCGTTGAACTGTTATTGGAGAACAACGAGAAGATACCTGCTCTGCTAAATTGGGTGATTGATCGATGTTACACTGGTAGCAAGGGTGTTTCAAATGGATGTTTTCTCGCACTTGCAAACGTCTTTTGTAACAGGTTTGTCTCCTGTCTTGTGTTTAAATCCAATGATCGTTGGGCAGATGAAGACCTCTTCATTTATTGTGCGAAATGAGTGAATTGACTTTTGAATGGTTTATCTGTTTACATTTTGTCCTAAATGTCAACGCAGTGAAATTTGCAAAGGGCATTGAAATTGGTTAAGAGTAGGAGGAGCCATTGACGTCTTGAGTTAGATAGTTTCATTTCGTAAACACCAGTGTGTATGCCCCAGGGAACATGTCTCAATGTGCAAAAGGATACCAGTATGAACACTTGTGTCTTTTGTTTAGTTTTGATGTTGTAAAACAAAGTTTTTTACAGTACATACAAAAGTCGTCGACTGGGAACTATTCGACATCTGAAAGTTTGAAATGTTAATTTTTGTTAGTCTCAAGCAATATTTTAATTATTATCAAGCGAATACAGCTACACTGCAGTTTGAAGAAACAGTTTCATTGTTCAAGAATTTTTAGTTTTCATTGATGTCAGAAAGGCGTAGTGTCTTGCCATTAATCTTATCCATTGGAGGTGTCAACGAAATCAACAAGAGGTATTATATTGACAACAAGTATTCCTCCAAAGTTAACCTGTAAGAGACTTAGAAACTGTTTTTATGATGGATTGTTTCAAATAAAATATTCAGGCAAGATTGTATTCTTTTTGCAGATTATACTCATGTCGACTGGTTCCACTTCTGTGTGTTGTCTTATTCAAGACAAGTGATGGATCAGCTGAGATCAGGGAAAGAGCTGCGCAGCTTCTTCATCTCCTTGACAGGTGAGGGATGGACGAGAAATCTGGTTTTTGGCTTATCAATGCCATCGTTCCTTCTTTTTGCTTTTGAGTTGAATTGTGATTAGATTTTTTTTTTACTTTTTCCAATGTTTGGAAATAGCAAAATTGAATTTTTTTGTAATGGATGCAAACTATTTTACTATCGGGGCTGTTTGCGAAATGGTCAACCAGTTTTCCGTCCGATTCGGATTGATTATTAAAACTAGAGGGAAACAGTTAAGTCCTATACATATTGCAAATTACCAAGAAGCCAATTCAGGTCCCGCCAGACCTAACTGTTAAGCAAGACTAACTACACAGTTGATATTTTTGGTCTTAATTAAGAAAACCAATTCCGTTTCGGCGGGGCGACTGATTAACCATTTCGCAAACAACATCTATCTTATCAGAGAACCTTTTAAAATTGATTCACCACGATTTTAAGATAGAAGGTAGACAAATACAAAAGAAGAAATATGAAATAAGCATGGCATGTATCGAGGGGCATAAAAATCGTACTCTTTGTCAAAAATCCCTTTGTTTTCAAGGAAAAACCCCTTAAAATCATAGTTTTCAAATCTATCGTGCACTTTTTTGAAAGAGTAATACGCCCCTCGGAATATGTACCACAGTAGTTAGATTCTCAATTGAATTGTCACCAAAATATTCTCAAAAAAAATATTCTTCTAATGATTGGAATTTTTACCAAAATACAATTTTCGTTATGATTACTTTCTATTTTCTATCTTCAAAGAAGAATCACATTTCAAATATTCACTGGGTTCTACTTTTGAGGGAACATTGATCTTATTTTGCTGGCTGTTGAAATATTTGTCTGTTGTTTTCTAGACGTTTTTTCAATTACATGGTACCGTTTCGGACAGCTTTTGCGGGATATTCATACAATCAGCAAAATTTTTCTCGGGAGCTTGCAGTCACACATCCTGAACTTACCCTGCCGATTCTTGCAGGTATTTCAAAATTGTTTTGTGAAACAAATGTGCTTTAATTATATTTTTAGTCATATGTGTCTCAAACATATGCAAATGTGGTCTGATTCCAAGACAAGGTTTTGCTCTGCTTAGTAAGCAGTTTTTTTTATATTCATACACAAATTTACAATACATGATACATCCTACTATATTTTCTTATTACTATACAACTATACAACACTACAGGGACGATACCATGGGGAGCAAAACGGCATGACTACCCTATGGCCAAAACATGAAACAAAACACAATACGAGAACAACATGCAAAGAGACGACGAGAGAACAAAAGATAAACAAACAGTGTTTTTGTATTTGGATCCTAACGAGTACCTATACGGGATGAGCCAACAAAGAGTTACAGTTTTTGCAAATATGTAAATTAGATTTTGACAAAAATCAGACAATATTTCCCTATCCTCTTCCCCATTCATCAAGCTCGTGCAAGCGAAACAGATTTGCAAGAAAAGAGATAGATTTCCTTTGTCTATCTTGAAAGAATGCTGGGAGCAAATGATTGAAATAAATCTTAGAGCTGAAAATTGGAATCACCTGATTGAAAAACGCAGTATTTCTAAAATCTCTGTGGTCATTGATGTTTTTGAAAAAGAGACATTCAGCTGCATATTTTTGTTCATTCAGCAGGATTTGACCGATCCTTGGTCTTGGTTTTATGTTAATTTTTTCTCATTCAGAAGCTACAATTTTGATTGAAAAAGCGACAAATTTTTAAATTTTGTCATATTTCATATATTTCATATGTTATTCTTCTAAAGAGGATTGCCCTTCAGCAGAAGCTGGTTTCAAGAGGCCCTCCGATAAATACATTAATTACGATCTAGGAAAAATTTAAGAAAGTATCGTATTTGCAATATTTATAGCCCATATACAATCATGTTTAAAACTTACAATCAAGAAATTAATCCCCATCTCTAAATAGTTTTCTTACAACTATACAGGGAGGATACCAGCTTAGACTCGGCCGAGAGGCTATTCCCCAGTTTTGCACCTCCAAATGTGCCTGTATAGTTTCAAATCAGCAGGTCGTTCCATAGATAATATCTAATATTTTATAAAAGAATCATCCATTGCTCATACTTTCCACTTAACTTACTTTTTTGTAGAGATGACATTTCGATTCGAGAGTACATCAATGGTTGGACAACGCTGTCTTCTAAACTATCAGCTGCCGTGGCTAGAGAACGTCGAGTTGGTCAACGTGAGCTTGCCATTGATAAGAAGTGAAGATGTCGATGTTGAATGTGGTGAATTATTTGAGAATGGCAAGTTGCTGAAAACATTGAATGTGGAAGGTGATGGATGGGGATCGGTAGAAGCAACGCAAATGGTTTTGACAAATCTGCTCTACATTACTTCAAAGGTTAGTTGCTAGAAGTAAGATTTATGCCCTGTTACAAGGAGGTATGGTACCCTAATGCCAGAGCTACCCTAGACCTCGGGCAGCCCTATCCTATTGTTATTGTCTCATGCCGTTGGATGTACGCACATTAAGGAGAGTCAACCTGGTGATTGGTTTACCATAGCACTAGGGTTATCTGCGGGGTTAAATATTCTTCACAGTACTGCAATGTTCCATTGGGGAAAGATAAAGCTTGCTGTCTATCTACATACATCAACTGAAGTATTAGGTAGGGAAGAAGTATTATGTAGGGAAGAAGTATTAGGTAGGGAAGAAGTATTAGATAGGGAAGAAGTATTAGGTAGGGAAGAAGTATTGGAAGGGAAGAGGTATTAGGTAGTGAAGAAGTATTAGGCAGGGAAGAAATATTAGGTAGGGAAGAAGAATGACGAAGAGGAAATTTTGGGAAGAATAATGGACCTCTGTGAAGTATATTTACCCCTATCTGAGATGGAAGATAAGTTCAACATACGTACAGGGCTACCTTTTCCCCCTACTAGCACCTCCTCTTGGGATAATTTGCCTTGCCGGGATGAAATTGACCACTCGCCGCATGCGATACTGATTTGATAGGTGCTTTATTACGATGATTGGTGAAAAACACAAGCTTGTTATATTTAGTCATATCTCAGCTGTGTTTCGCATGCAGTGGCAAGCTATTATTATTATTTATTATTATCAATTTCTTTTTCGTTGGATTAAAATACACGATAGCTAAAATTAGTTAGCTAATTAATTCCAACGTTAAAAATAGATATACAAATATTACATAAAACAAAATTGACCCGGTTACTCGGGATTATCATGGCGCTACCTGCTAACCTACCTCCTTGTTAACAGGGCCTAGCTGAATGTTTTTATTAAACCAGNTAGCCTGCGTGCAGACTTTTTGGTTACTGGGGAGGAGGAGAAAGAAAGGAACTACAAAGTCTGCGCAACGCCGTGCATTTTCTTGTTTTTCATCACATGACCATGACATCATCTTTGTCACAAGGTTGCGCAATTTTGAGTTCGAATCGCAAAGAAATTTCGAAACGAAGTGGTGGCTTGTGCGATCTGTATCAAAGAATTAAATGTCAAGAGTGATAGGAATCTCATAGATAGTGCTGGCTCCTTTAGTCCAAAGACTGAAATCGAATCTTTGGAGTTCATTAATCTTGCAGAGACACCGTTGTGTAAATATATCTGTCGCCGATGCGTAGATGTGTTGAAGAAGCGAAGAAAGTTACGCTGCATTTAGGCCGATGGAATCACGGAGGAATTTAACTTGATCAATCATGGCTTGTAACGGGCAAATCACCAGCACAATGCTTGTGAAAAGTGGTCTGTCCAACATACATTCAGCAATCAAAGGATCAAAGGCAAACTCTGAAAGACGAGAGACTTTCTAAAAAACCAATCGGTGCACTGAAGTACACGTTGCTTCCTTGAAGAAATTTCTTCATCACAATTTTCTGCTCATCAAGGATCCGATGGATCTTAAAAATGCGTTGGACATGATTTAGGCCACTCTGAAACTTCGATTCATCCCAATCTTTAACATGTTTACACGATAATCTTATCTGCTTCCGGGCTGCTTCCCTTCGCGATCCGCCAATTTGTTCCACTACGGAGTACTTTGATGACAATGAACTTTTTCTCGCTTTGTAAAAAAGACAATACAGACTGTCTTTCGTTAAATCTATTGGGTCCTGGGATTTGAGGACTCGATACTGATTGGCTATCCTAACAAAAGAAAACAAAGGGCATCTCGCTTGCGCAATCACATTGAAAATTTGAAAACAAGAAAATTCACGGCGTTGCGCAGACTTTGTAGTTCCTTTCTTTCCCCTCCTCCCCAGTAACCAAAAAGTCTGCACGCAGGCTAATTGGTATTCAACTATCAGATCGTACAAATATTTGTGATTATTTTTAAAAACACTTTTTTGATTGCAGTACGACGAATACTTTAGCAAAGAAATCGAGGCTTTATGGGCATCCCTTTGTGGTATCAGAGAGTCTAACGTTCAAATTGTCATTGAGTATCTCATCGTAATGGCTGGTTTATGTGGCACTCCTGCTTTACCACATGTGAGTGTTTGCAGAATTCTGAAATTTCTTTTTTGCAGCCATGTCATAAAATCTCATTATTTCTGTAGCTCCTTTTTAATGTTTCTGCTATTCGTATTATTCTAGGTAATGCAACTTATTTACCAGATGCGCCAAAAAAGTATCCATTTTTGACAGGCCACGATAAATCAAACACTGGACCCATTTTTAGGATTTGCAATTTAATCGCTAGTCAACATCCTAAATTCTACGTAAGTTAAGCAACCTAAATTCTACGTAAGTTAAGCAACCTAAATTCTACGTAAGTTAAGCATCGATCAAGTTTTCTAAGGACTGAACTTTCTTTATCTTTAGAAAATTTGATCGTTGTTTTTCGATTGAGTTAGGTTGTTTTCAGACTGAGAATTTACAAGAAATCATTTATCACTTATTACTCCAGCAGTATGGTATGTCAAACAATCGAACCAAAATTTCGAAGTTTAATTCCGGTGTTTTTTTTTCAAAATCGGTGCAGTGTATGTTTTATCGTAGCCTGCCAAAAGTGGGTTCTTCTTTGACACACCTGGTTTTTTTTAAATTTTTTAAATATAAATTCTCCTAAAATTTACAATTTACTACCTAACAAGAACATTGCAGAGCGACACCACAGGGAGCATGGAAATATATTGCTACCCTGCGGCGATTACATTTAACATAGATACTAAAATAAATACAAAAATAAATTAACAAGTAATTACATGCAAAAGAACTGATCTACTGTGAACTTTCTATTCAACGAACCCTCAAGGAAACCACAAATAAGTCCAGAGTATACCTGGTTCTTTCATAATGCAAAATTGTAAAATGTTATGCTTTGTTAGCAATCCTATGGGTTTGTCTGAAAATTAGTTTGATGCCACAAGACTGCATGCATTTATTCTAAAGAAGTTGTACTCGTTAGCACAGATTAAGAAGGAAGGCCTATTTTTTTGTGTAATATACTCTTGTGATTGCTTTGGTGAGTATTTGTTCTGCAATAGACACCAATCAAGTACCAAAATAACCTTACACAGTGGAAGCACTGGATATTTTCCAACTTTGACAAGCCCGTTGAAGCATTTTACTGCCTGTAACCAACAAGAGATAACTGTAAAGGTAGAAATCGAACCCCGATAGAAGATTTCAAAAGATGGTAGCATTATTTTCAGCAATATTTGCTTGCCAGCTACCGTAAGGAACATCGTCTTAACAATTTAACAATAATTACAATTATAATAACGCCTAAGAGTAGTAACATAAGATTGAGAACTGTATATTATAAGAATAAGAACGCTTTACCAATGAATGAACTAACAAAAGAACGCACACAAATGGTAGCCATACAGACTTCACCAAGATGCATTGCTTCTTGGTAGTCGACAGTTTTATTCTATTGAAAGTAGACTTTTGTAGTATTTTTATCCGTCGATCATTTTGTATTCAGGCGAAGAAAGTTGCAGTCTACGTAGCCAGAGCAAACACAAAGAACACAGTGGAAGAATTGATGGATGCATTGAAGGTACGATAGTCACGATCTTCATGACACAATCTATTTATAAATTTACATCTTAGGATAAGAAAAACTCTGAAAGTTGCAAATGATTAAAGCCTAGGATTGTGGGTCATTGAATTTATCTGGATAGTCATGCTTTTCATGACAAAATCTATTTATACATTTGCATCTTAGGATAAGAAAAACTCTGAAAATTGCAAATGATTAAAGCTTAGGATTGTGGGTCATTGAATTTATCTGGATAGTCACGATTTTCATGACAAAATCTATTTATAAATTTGCATCTTAGGATAAGAAAAACTCTGAAAGTTGCGAATGATTAAAGCTTAGGATTGTGGGTCATTGAATTTATCTGGATAGTCATGCTTTTCATGACAAAATCTATTTACAAATATGCATCTTAGGATAAGAAAAACTCTGA
Organism: Aurelia aurita; assembly: GCA_004194415.1. Taxonomy (NCBI): domain Eukaryota; kingdom Metazoa; phylum Cnidaria; class Scyphozoa; order Semaeostomeae; family Ulmaridae; genus Aurelia; species Aurelia aurita. The sequence continues at coordinate 754,763 of REGM01000030.1, forward strand.
AAGTTGCAAATGATTAAAGCTTAGGATTTCGGTAAAAATGTCCATAATCTGGTAACCTTCTTTCTTTGCATGCGTTACTGGTCAGTATTGCACACAGGTTTCGCATTTTTGGTTTAAGTATTCGGCCACAGAGACCCATTCTTCGCTGTCACAATCTCTTTTTTCAAGATTGCCCATGAAATTGAAATCTTTTTTTGACGTCTTTACCAATGTCTTGCTCATATAGTTCCTAACTGTCTTATTGAGTACTGTGGAAAGGCTTCTTTCATACTAAACCGATTGCACGAATCAGTTTTAAACCAACGTGTCTTAGATATTGAATGCTTTTATAAATGCCACGGAGCTTCTACAGACATATTTGTCTCAGCAATTTACAAGATCACTTGATGCTTTACATTTCGTAGCTCACAGAAACAGTATCAACAAATTGGGAACGTATAGAGCAGCCGCCGTACTATCGCTTCGTTGATAAGGCTGTTCCATCTAACAACGCGGTGTCATTGGAAAGCCGAAGCATCACACCTGTGCAAGAAAATCCTGTTGAAGCGGAGCCAGAAGGGAGTGCCAGTGCAAGACCAGTAGCCGCTGAGAGGCAAGCTAGCGAAGAAAGATCGGGATCGTTTGGATCAGCAAAAGCTTTTGCAGAATCAGGTCAGATTGCGTCTTTTGATAGTAATTCACTTCCTTTTTATTCAGTCATGTAATTCACTTATCATGTACTTCTAGCTCATTTGTGATCTTCCGGCTATGTTTTCGGTAGCAAAGTTTCGCTGCATCTGTTCTATACGAACTACCACAGAGAACAAACGATTATGTCTGAGGTTTTTTAATATTTGATTTTGCTACTATTTTGTTAGTTTTTCTTCGAACAAATGTGATAATGACCAGATTGATATTAGATAATAATAATAATAATCACTGCAAGCACCGGAGTTACATACAACTATAGGCTGAATACTTACAGGATGCGACTACTCTAAACAAAACGAACAGGCAATTTAGGAATATACGCAAAGGAACACAACTAAAGATAACTGGACAGTGAGAGGAGATGTGAGGACATTACCCTGTTGCTACACATGGGTTGTCAACTAAAAAATCTTTGCATACACACAATACTTTGTGCAAAAACATAATTGTTGCGGTATTTATTGTAATAATTGATATTAGAGAAGTTTTTAGATCCTTTTGAAAAATATATTTAGAACTTTTTGTGAGCTGCACGGATTTGAAGCATGCCGTGGATACGGATACGGAGAATACGGAGAATACGGAGATTTGAATCATGCTGTAAATTTCAAATAAGGTATTGCCAAATCCACTTTTGTTCATTCGCACACATTTTACATGGTTTCATATGTCACATAGAGATCTATTAGTCCAGGCAACCCTGTCACCAGGGGAACAGCTCCTTGTAAAAAAGCGTAGTTAAAGGTGGATGCTTCCACTTAAATGGATTTACTTACAAGTTATATATTCCATTTACTTGTAATGCAAGAGAATAAATTAGTTTCTTGCAAAAATACGTATTGAAGCATAGCGCATCAATTTTTTTTTATTTTTTTTTTATATAATCCAATAAAATGCTACAATACATATTACGACCTACACTACTTAAAATAATTACTCTACAATACTACTAGGACGAATATCCCCGGGGAGCAAAGGGCTGTGTCTACCCCGAGGCAATTACTGTAAATACCTGCCATCTAAAATGCAACAGACTTTATAAACGAAAGAGACAATTTACGGACGGGGGACTTTGTGGTTACGTGGTGTACATCTATAGTTTGGAACAACCTTACTCAAACCGACCAGTTTTGTGGATGAACTGTAGAGTCAAGTTGAGAATATTTCTATTGAGGTCATTGGAGAAGTTTTCATCGCCATATAGTAAAAGCTGCATTAGAACCTCATTTGAAAGATTACTATGTCCAAATGGTCGTAATACATCAAAAACTCCAGCGAGAAGATTTCGTCGTTGAGCATCAAAGCAGGGCAAAGCAACAAGAAGTGTTCTGCATCCTCAATGCCATCATTCGAAGGGCACATTGGGTTTACAGTATCTTCAAAATTGTGTGTAAATTTGTGAAAGTTTAGTTTGCTTAGACCGACTCTAAGTTGAGTAAGAAAAGATAAACCTATTGGGTCATGAATCCCGAAGACAGACTTTGCAGGGGGGCGGATAATTGACAAAATCTTTTTCTTAAAAACAGCGACAGATGGTGCAAGTCTAAGTTCTGGTTCAATATCGTTCCATTCAGATAAACAGTGAGGATAAAAGCTAGATTTGAATTTTTCTGTCCTTGTCATTATTTGCCCTATGACATCCTGATTGCGAAGAGAGTAATGCGACTGATGAAGCTGTGGGATTGGATCCATTGTATAATGAGGGGCTAGATTATTTACAATCTTGTAAAACAAGGTAAGGCGTCTGCTCCACCTACGGGAGCTTAGTGATTCCCAGCCAAGTTCTGCATACAGCTTTTGTCGCGATGTTCCTCTCCATGTACCTGTTACAGCTAGAGCAGCAGAATACTGAACAGATTCTATCTTTTCCATTAAATTCGGTAAAAAGGTATTTTGACTAAATTCGCATATTTTAGCCGGGATATGGTATATAACATCCCCATAGTCCAGGTGAGGTCGCACATAGAGCTTATATAGTTCATTTAGGGTATGCCTGGGAAGATATTTGGAGAGATATTTCAGCAGGCCTATACCCTTTCTTGTTTTGGAGATAGCTGATTTAATGTGAGCAGAAAAAGAAAGCTTCGAATCCAGGATAACTCCAAGATGTTTATGTTCATTTACTTTTTCCACTGGAATGTCATTAAACAAGATCACTGGATGATCAATTTCAATTCTTTTCCTTGAAAATATTATTTCAACTGCTTGCTTTTGAGGGTCAGGATTAAATGACATTCTCCAATCATTTGCCCACTGTTTTATCAACTTCAGGTCATGATTCATGTCATTGGCAGCTGTAGTAGAGTCTTGCACTATCGTAAAGAGTGACGTATCATCAGCAAAAAGCTTAACATTGCACTTCAAATCAGCGCATCAATTCAATTCAAATTCAAATTCAAACTTTGTTCATAAGAAATACTAAATACAACAACGTATAACTTATACGACTCAGAAAAAGCAAAGCTTATTTAGTCTGAGCGGCTTTGAGAACAAAAACATGGGAAATATATACACAACGTAACACGAAGAAGAGTAATGGCTAACTGTGAAAAGCTTAATGATTGGTCTTAAATAGTGTTAAAGTTTAATTTATTTTGTATTTTTCTAATTATTTTTTATGTTTCTTTTTTACTGGTATTGAAGGAGGTTAAGATTTTTTATTTTAGCAGAAAATATTTTTGCGTTAATGATATGTTATATGTTAATGATATGTATATGATATGCATCAAACTTATGGTAGTAATTTTCATATCTTATAGTTCTCGAAGTTGCCAAGCAGAACAAGATTGCTGTTCAGTCAGAACACAAAAAGCAGGAATCTGGCACAAATGAATTATGGCCGTTACAATGGATGTTGATGGCACATACTAATAAACCAAGGGGTATACCATTACCGATGCCAGAAGAATCCAGATATTTTGCACCTATCGTACTTATTTTTCCAATGACAATGCCACCGGCACACCTGTACAGGTATGTATTTTTGCATACCTCATTTCCGTAAGATTATCTCCCTCTTTAATCTTTGCGTCAGAGAAATGGACGAAAATGAGAGTGAGCAGTGCATATAGTACAAGTTTCACAAACAATTGAGGTAGAGGGGGGGGGGGGTTGGTTGACATGTTTCGAGTTTTCGAGTTCGAGTTTTCTTGTAAAACCTACAATTTTCGTTTATCTGCTCCTCAATTACAACTTACAACATCAAGGACTTCGTTATTATCAGTTTCAAGGGAAACTATGCCTTCGTGTTTAACATAGAATTTGCTGTTCTCTTGATAATTCTAACCTTGTAGATTATATAATGTTATAATTACGGTGAATGGGAATCAGTTGTAAGGACGCAATAGACTCTTTAGCTATTCTACAAAAGAGTTTGGGTTGAGCGATATTTTTATATATTTTTATTTGAAAGTTTCGATTGAGCTGCATCAGAGCTTCTATCATTGTTGTGGGCTTTCAAAAATTCGACAGATTTCTACAAAATTTATATAAGAGATCGCTCGACCTTGACTCAATGTATGATAGCTTAAAGGTCTTTTGCTCGAAATTAAAGGGAATGTGCAATGGTAAAAAGGCTTGTCTATAAATAGAACAAAGAAAACACTCAGACACAGCATTGTTTCTTTGGCTACCCATTGTTCACGTCGTGTGTGCAACTTCGATTTGAATGGGATATTTTTAGATTTTCTTGCTCTTTGCAAATGCAAGCTTTTAACCTTGCACAAACCCTTTAATGTACACGAAGTTTTGACTATGCTATTTGCACGAAACTTAAGTGCGAAGAGACTTGGATGGAAAATAAAAAGGCGTGAAAATCAAATGGAATAACGGATCAAGAGTTAATAATAAAACGCACCAAATATGCCGTGTTTACAAGAAAGACACAAAGGCCGTTTTCCCGCTTTGTGTAGAGCTTCCATTTCTGTAAAATTAATTACAGCTTCTGTGGGCAAAATAAATAAATGTAAGAACATTTCATTCCTTACTTCTTTTATATGTAAGAAAAAGTGCCCAAATTTTATAGAAATATATCATGCTTTCAAAGATTATTTCACTATCATTTGCTCGAAAACGAGGTTTGAATTTGAATTGAGCTAGTCAACGCTAGATAATCACCTTTTTATTTTACAGGTGCAATTTTGGTGTGATGCTTTTAACAGAGATTGTCTCAGATCGGCCTGAAGTGCAATGGATAATCAACCTCCCACTTATGCTGCATGTTAGCTTCCTGGGTATGAATCCATCTTGACGTACCTTAAAATCAGATTGTCTGAATAGGGGAATAATGTACTATCTTAGGGAAATCGAATTGAAAAAGCCTTCGAGGTGGCATGGAAATTGCAATTAGGGTCAAGCTGAACTTTGCTCCTTTATGCCTCCTTTTTTGGGTGCGTTAAGCTGTGATCGAACGCATCCAGCATTTTTGTCATACCAATAAAACTTTACCAAACACATATTACTAATTACGCTACCTAAGATCTGCTATACAAAGACTACAAGGACGATACCACGAGGAGCAAAAGGCTATGACTACCTGGATTCAACATGTCATTTAACATTTACTTCCAAGAGACTTGAAACTTCGTCAGTGTTTTATGAGGGGAGGGCCAACGCATCCAACATTTCATCCAAAATTGCATCTAACATTCTAGTAAAATCCTTGATCGTTATTCGTCTGCGCAGTTACATGTATACAAATGATAAAAAAGACGCCTAAAGCAAAATAAACATATGACTGACTTCGAAAGCAAACTGGTGAAACTGATCGAAAATGGCGGTTAAATGACAAACTATCAACTTTTGCAGAACGTTCTGTGCATGCCCACAAATGAAATGTTTGGCGAAATGTTAGAAGGAGCGGTCAAACGCATCCAACATTCCATCCAGCATTTAAAAGCAAAATGTGCTTTTGATCTCGAAAGCTTTGCNCATAATTGTTGCGGTATTTATTGTAATAATTGATATTAGAGAAGTTTTTAGTTCCTTTTGGAAAATATATTCAGAACTTTTTGTGAGCTGCACGGATTTGAAGCATGCCGTGGAAACGGATACGGAGAATACGGAGAATACGGAGATTTGAATCATGCTGTAAATTTCAAATAAGGTATTACCAAATCCACTTTTGTTCATTCGCACACATTTTACATGGTTACATATGTCACATAGAGATTTATTAGTCCAGGCAACCCTGTCACCAGGGGAACAGCTCCTTGTAAAAAAAGCGTAGTTAAAGGTGGATGCTTCCACTTAAATGGATTTACTTACAAGTTATATATTCCATTTACTTGTAATGCAAGAGAATAAATTAGTTTCTTGCAAAAATACGTATTGAAGCATAGCGCATCAATTCAATTCAATTCAATTCAATTCAATTCAAATCAAATCAAATCAAATCAAATCAAATCAAATTCAAACTTTGTTTATAAGAAATACTAAATACAACGTATAACTTATACGACTCAGAAAAAGCAAAGCTAATCTAGTCTGAGCGGCTTTGAGAACAAAAACATGGGAAATATATACAAAACGTAACATGAAGAAGAGTAGTAGCTAACTGTGAAAAGCTTAATGATTGGTCTTAAATAGTGTTAAAGTTTAATTTATTTAGTATTTTTCTAATAATTTTTTATGTTTCTTTTTTACTGGTATTGAAGGAGGTTAAGATTTTTTATTTTAGCAGAAAATATTTTTGCGTTAATGATATGTATATGATATGCATCAAATTTATGGTAGTATTTTCCATATCTTATAGTTCTCGAAGTTGCCAAGCAGAACAAGATTGCTGTTCAGTCAGAACACAAAAAGCAGGAATCTGGCACAAATGAATTATGGCCATTACAATGGATGTTGATGGCACATACTAATAAACCAAGGGGTATACCATTACCGATGCCAGAAGAATCCAGATATTTTGCACCTATCGTACTTATTTTTCCAATGACAATGCCACCGGCACACCTCTACAGGTATGTATTTTTGTATACCTCATTTCCGTAAGATTATCTCCCTCTTTAATCTTTGCGTCAGAGAAATGGACGAAAATGAGGGTGAGCAGTGCATATAGTACAAGTTTCACAAACAATTGAGGTAGAGGGGGGGGGGGGTGGTTGACAGGTTTCGAGTTTTCTTGTAAAACCTACAATTTTCGTTTATGTGCTCCTCAATTACAACAATTACAACATCAAGGACTTCGTTATTATCAGTTTCAAGGGAAACTATGCCTTCGTATTTAACATAGAATTTGCTGTTCTCTTGATAATTCTAACCTTGTAGATTATATAATGTTATAATTACGGTGAATGGGAATCAGTTGTAAGGACGCAATAGACTCTTTAGCTATTCTACAAAAGAGTTTGGGTTGAGCGATATTTTTATATACTTTTTTTGAAAGTTTCGATTGAGCTGCATCAGAGCTTCTTTCAAAAATTTGTTGCGCGCTTTCAAAAATTCGATAGATTTCTACAAAATTTATATAAGAGATCGCTCGACCTTGACTCAATGTATGATTGCTTAACGGTCTTTTGCTCGAAATTAATGTACACGAAGTTTTGAATATGCTATTTGCACGAAACTTAAGCGCGAAGAGACTTGGATGGAAAATAAAAAAGGCGTGAAAATCGAATGGAATAACGGATCAAGAGTTAATAATAAAACGCACCAAATATGCCGTGTTTACAAGAAAGACACAAAGGCCATTTTCCCGCTTTGTGTAGAGCTTCCATTTCTGTAAAATTAATTGCAACCTCTGTGGACAAAATAAATAAATGTAAGAACATTTCATTCCTTACTTCTTTCATATGTAAGAAAAAGTCCCCAAATTTTATAGAAATATATCATGCTTTCAAAGATTATTTCACTATCATTTGCTCGAAAACGAGGTTGGAATTTGAATTGAGCTAGTCAACGCTAGATAATCACCTTTTTATTTTACAGGTGCAATTTTGGTGTGATGCTTTTAACAGAGATTGTCTCAGATCGGCCTGAAGTGCAATGGATAATCAACCTTCCACTTATGCTGCATGTTAGCTTCCTTGGTATGAATCCATCTTCACGTACCTTAAAGGGGCCTGTGCAAGATAGATCTTTTGCGGGCGTGCATGCAATCAAACAAAAACAAATGCTGGCAAGGGCTTCATGTATGCAACTTCCAAGGTCCTGAAATTTGTCGCCGATGGGATCCTATAAGTACATTTTCAGGACCTTAGAAGTTGCATACACGAAGCACTTCCCAAAGTCGTTGTGCGTGAACGATCTTTTATCGCACGTTTCCTGCTTTGCCTTCATCCAAATAATATATGTTGACTCTGAAAAGTACACCACATGTCGAACTTCTCCCCGCCTAGGTCTTCCAAGCTTACTGCCTGTCTCTGACATGATGCTCTTTCAAACAAAAGCTGGTAACATCAGACAAGCTGCTAGGCGGCAGCCATCTTACTTTCTGATAATCAGAAAGTAAACTTCGGCGCGCAAAGGATCTTGCACAGGCCCCTTTAAAATCAGATACCAGATTGTCTGAATAGGGGAATAATGTACTATCATAGGGAAATCGAATTGCGAAAGCCTTCGAGGTGGCATGGAAATTGCAATTAGGGTCAAGCTGAACTTTGCTCCTTTATGCCCCTTTTGGGTGCGTTAAGCTGTGATCGAACGCATCCAACATTTTTGTCATACCAATAAAAATCCACCAAAAACATATTACTAATTACGCTACCTAAGATCTGCTATACAAACACTACCAGGACGATACCACGGGGAGCAAAAGGCTATGACTACCTGGATTCAACGTGTCATTCAACATTTACTTTCAAGAGACTTGAAACTTCGTCAATGTTTTATGAGGGATGGCCAACGCATCCAACATTTCATCCTAAATTGCATCTAACATTCTAGTAAAATCCTTGATCGTTATTCGTCTGCGCAGTTACATGTATACAAATGATAAAAAAGACGCCTAAAGCAAAATAAACATATGACTGACTTCGAAAGCAAACTGGTGAAACTGATCGAAAATGGCGGTTAAATGACAAACTATCAACTTTTGCAGAACGTTCTGTGCATGCCCACAAATGAAATGTTTGGCGAAATGTTAGAAGGAGCGGTCAAACGCATCCAACATTCCATCCAGCATTTAAAAGCAAAATGTGCTTTTGATCTCGAAAAACTTTGCAAAAGCAANTAAAACTTGAGAATCCATTGCAAGTCTCTCTGGTAGTTCCTTTTTTTTCTTTATCATGATAAAATGTAAAATACAAAAACTAACATAGAACACAAATTGAATTTTAATATGATGGATTAGAGGTAAAAAACATACGTTATCGAGTCACCTCTAACCCAACATTGTAATTTAAACGAATAGATTTAAACGAAATTTAAAGTACATCTAAAGTTAACAACAAGAACAAAGTTCAAGGCCGAACAACTTGTTTCATCGCAGGCGTGTACAGTAACGACTGTTTCATTCGAAACCATTTGTGTGAATCATAAAACTGACGGTAGCATCTAAAATCATTCATTAGCTATTTCGTTGAAATTTGAACTGCCAAAAAGCAACAAATCGCATAAATGATCTCAGGCAATTGCGTCACATCATTATGAAGTATATCTGATACTTCACCAAGCAGTTTATTCCTATGGACTATATGGAGTGGGCAGTGCAGGAAAAATGAGCTGTGGATTCAATTCCTTCTTTACAACTACAAAGGGGACTTTCACAGAAGATAGTTCCTTCCATGAAACAACTGTTTTCTTAATCATTATTGACCAGAATGGGAATGCCTGCAGAATTCAGCAAGGTGTACAGTATATCTGAATTTTTTACTGACATGAACCAGACTTCACATCGAATGGTTTAAGGAAAGGGTTTTGCTCTTAAAAAATTGTTAGTCCGAAAAGAACAGCTATGGAGCGACTGTGTCTCGATTTAGTCTGTACAAAGTTCTTATCAAACAACTTGTGTGAGTAATTGTGTGTATACAATTTTTAAATAATCAGTATCTCTTCGTGTTTTTCAAACTTTTCGTTGAAGCTATGTCATTTCAAACATACGGTTTTGTTTAATTTGAACTCTAACGATGACTGATTGTAGCCATTTTATTCCAAGTCTCAATGTATTGGTTCGTTCATCAACTTCACTGTATTTGTCTCTTGACTTTTAGGAATAGTCCCTCTATGTCACAAAGTTCCGAAAGGGAACGGCTGAACAGCACTGAAGACAATGGACTCAGCGTCGAGGAGAAAGCTCGTGAGCTCATTGAGTTTCTGACCAAAAGGTATGTAGAAAATAATTTTGGAAAATCCTGATTTGTAGAAGCCTACATGTCAGTTTTTTTTTATATTCGCATAAATATTTACAAAGACAACTACAATTACGATACCACCGGGATTAAAATGGTGGATATCTACCCGATGGCAGCATAGCCTCCAAATCTTTAAAAAACATTGCACGGATGGGTAATGCATCTTTTGTTTGACTTTATGGCTTGAAAGGAACTTCAGGTAAGTTGCTATAATCCTATTTGTAAACTCTCTAATATCTTGATTATTTTCAGAATTACAGCGGTTTTCTTTTTATTGAAAGAACTCACGAAAAGTTTTGAAAAAAATTCAAATATTCGTAGATCCTAAATGGAAATATGAAAAACGGTACAATCTTCAAGAAAACTATAGTTTATGAAGGTCTATAATATGGCTGCAAGCAAATATCTGTAGCTTNATTCCAAGTCTCAATGTATTGGTTCGTTCATCAACTTCACTGTATTTGTCTCTTGACTTTTAGGAATAGTCCCTCTATGTCACAAAGTTCCGAAAGGGAACGGCTGAACAGCACTGAAGACAATGGACTCAGCGTCGAGGAGAAAGCTCGTGAGCTCATTGAGTTTCTGACCAAAAGGTATGTAGAAAATAATTTTGGAAAATCCTGATTTGTAGAAGCCTACATGTCAGTTTTTTTTTATATTCGCATAAATATTTACAAAGACAACTACAATTACGATACCACCGGGAGTAAAATGGTGAATATCTATCCGATGGCCATTACACTAAACAAATACAACAAAACCAAAACTAATACACGATACACGATACACAACATACTTCATATCAAAACTAACTACACTCTTTCTTTTTGTATAAGAACCCTTTTTATAAGAGCGTGAGGCTCAGCATAGGCCAGATTAAATAGGTCAATTGTTTGACAATAGAAAGAAAAGAAAAATACCGTGGGCCTGAACAAGGAAATTGGACATTCTTATAAGAAAAAGAGTGTTCTGTCAGTTTTTGAGTCAAGCTATATATTTTAATCTAGTTTAAGGGTAGATATCTTTAGATTCAATCACCCAGCCTCCGTAGTAGAATTTTCTGTTTCCTGCACAGGTGCCTCCACTAAGATCTGCTGTAAGGGAATCAAATATTAAAATTGTTTTTAATTGTTTGACTCTGTGCTAAACTGGAAGATTGAACTTAAACCTAGATGGGTTGCCAGTTGAATTCTGATGTATATTACCAGGCATATAGCAAATCCAAATACGTTAAGATGAAGTTGCGCTTTTTAGCATCAATCGCTGAGATCGCAGAAGTAGAGAAGAACTAATCAAGTGCTCCACACCCGTTGTCCTGACGCTTATGATGTTGGTGGGGTTCGAACCCCGTTCACCTAACTGTTCTGGCTGCAAAGTTAGTGGATTACAAGACTGCGCCACAACACCTTCTACAGGGCAGGGAAAAGGAAGAAGCATTCATTTGGAAGGGCTTAACACTCAGGAATCCACTTTTTAGAATAGGATGGGCACTGTAAACGCGCTTGAAAGGACACACACGGCTTTCGTGACGAAGGAAACGGGCATTTTTGGATTATAATAGGGTTCTGGGCTTGGTGCAGCCACTTCCCCTGTTCCTACAGTAGATAGATGCAGTAAAGCCTTCCTTTACTGTAGGGGAAGAAAATGTTTCGATCATAAAACATACTAAATACCTGGGTGTAATGGTTGATCAATACTTGAACTGGGAAGAACAAATTTCTACCACAAAGAAAAAAGTTTCTAGAGGAATAGGGATGTTGAAATACTCCAAAAAGTTTTCAAAATCTCCCACTCCCCACAGTACAAAGCATGTACCAAAGTCTTGTAGAATCATATTTTAAATATTGCTGCCCTGTATCGGGAATCTGCGGTTGTACAGCAATAAATGAACTACAAAAAGTTCAAAATCGGGCCGCAAGAATAGTAACTAACAGTAGATATGATGCTTCTGCAATGCCTATCATTAAGAAACTTTGTTGGCACACTGTTAGTGAAGTTATACAATTGGAGACTTTGAGTATGGTATACAAATCTATCAATGATCTGGCTCCCACTTGCCTTACGGAAATGTTCTCAAGACTCTTGGATACATGTAAGAGAGAATTACACAATACTAGAACCGATTTAGAAATTCCCACGCGAAAATCTGCTTATGGCCAAAAATGCTTCTCATATAAAGGTGCAACAATGTGGAATCATCTGAGTTTGGATACAAAATTGTCCCCAACGTTGAAAACTTAAAAAAAGCATAGCAAACCTATGATTTAGGTGATTCTCTTTTTCATATTTGTCAAATAATTATATCACGGCTTTTTTATACTTTGTAATTAGTTGTTGATGATGATATTTATTTTATTTTCATTTTAGATAACTTGTAAAATTTGGATAGTTTTTTCTTTTGTAAGTTTTTAACAGGGTACATTGTAAAACAGCGTAAACTGAATGTTTTACCCTGTATAAATATTATAAAATCAAATTATAAAATCATATCAAATACATCACTGCGTATTTTCCAAGAACACTTTACAAACCTGCTGGGTCATTGCGTGTCGCAAATTACTCAAATACAAATTTTATGGCTGCATGCTTCCTGGGTTGCACTTCAGTAACTCAAACAGGTGAAGTGCTTATTTCTTATTACATCCACATTCCCGTGTTTTCATTCCTAGTGACTGCAGACCACTATGGCCCTTCGAAGACATGACACCTCGCAACACAACTATCAAAAGTGCCGAGCAATTAGAAGCATTCTTGAGGATGGTGATAAGCATTTTCGAAGAGGCAGTGCCACATGCTCATCTCCTTGAACGATGGGGATATGAGGCTCTTCACTGGGCCACGTCATGCTCATCAAGGCATTATGCTGGTCGGTCATTCCAGGTATTCCGTGGAATACGCACTCCCTTAACTTGGACCATGCTGTCGGATGTCTTACAGAGGTTTCTTGAATCTGTTGCAGAGCAGAGTGATGATATGCAGGTAATTTTTATTAGGATTTATTAGTAATAGCCCCGGAAGGAACATGTAGTGCAGTCTTCTGAAAAACAATCAGAGATTCTATTTTTCAGGACGTTAGGTCTTTCAAAACTTTAACTCATTTCAAATGTTATGCAAGCAACATCTATCTTTCAAGCAGGGAGCTATAGACTACGACTAGCTGCTATACTACTACCTACGACCAGCTGCAACTACTGGATCTACAACTGTCTTATCACCATCTACACTCCCCTCTTTCATCTGCACTATATACACCACTTGACTGACTACCAACATCCTCACCTTCTACACCTCCATTTCCAAAAATCCAGCTTAAATCCATCTTCTTCTTCTCTTCTTCCCGGTCGTTCCCCACAGCAAAAAAAATCGTTGTTAGGCAAGCCAAATTATCGTTGCTCCGTTGCTACGTTAACACACAAACGAGGTCGTATATCACATCGCAGACAAGCGCTAGTGCGCGATTCCTCTCCCGTCTATAGCTCCCTGCTTTCAAGTAGCCTATATAGCTTATAATATCCTCTTAAAAAAGACAATTTTTGTACTGTATTTGACTCGTCAATAGACCTTTTTTCTTGCTAGAAAAGGGGCTTGGATCCAGCGTCCAAATCTGGTAAAGTTTGAGAAGGAAAACAAAAGCACGACCCCCGTTCTAAGTCGAAAAATTGCTACCTGTGTCATGAAGTTGCTTCGGATCTCAGAACACTTCTGAGAGAGTTAATCAACTATAACTTTGCTCAAATTGAGTTAGGAAATGTTGCAGTTTATACACAGGCAAGCTTGATTCGCCTTCTGGTCTTTTTCTCGTTTTTTTTGTTCATTCTTAGCTGATTTTGTTATGCAACAGTCTAGGCCCATATTTGATCAAAACACAGCGATCTCTCGCGGCAAATCTTTTCCACAATTTAAGTATTTTGAGGCCTTCGCCTGATATGCCCAAATTCTTTCAATTCATACAGACGACATGTCACGTGACTTGATCAATTCGCGCTCGAAAATCAGACTTAGGGTAAATGAAGCCATTACAAAGTATAGCGTCGCACTGGGATTTTGAGAGTGTCCCGTTTATTTGTCGCAATAAATTAATTCAAAAAGCTTGGAAGCTGTTCAAATTATTCGAAAACTTTAGCAGATAGATAAGCGAATGTCTGACAGGAAGGTTGACTTTGAAGAAGCGACGAGCAACTCACAGCCGACAGAGTTTGTGCTGCTAACTACGAAATTATCGACGCAAAGGCAAGTTGTTCACAGCTTTCTTGGCCTAAATTTTTGTTTTGCTTTTAAAAACAGCATGTTCGTGTGTTTATTTCATATGTTTAGGTCTGACTGACAATTGCTATCTATCTTTTCCCTACTCACTATCGCGAGGTAGAATAGAGGAGCAATTTTATGCAACTTTTTGCAAATTTCCTATAGATTCCTATAGAAATTTTCTGAACATTTACCCCAAAACAAGATGGCGTCGTGTTTTCAACGCTGCTGTGACGTCATGCCGTCTGTATCAATATCAAGACGGGTAATAAAGTCGCCTCAAAAATGATCCTCTTCCTATGGCTAAAAGAGTGAAGTATCTTCTCTAAACTGTGCTCGGAATAGACAATAACGCGAAAGATGGCGGCTCCAAAGACTGTTGTGTTTTGCTGCAAAGCATGCTGGTAAAAAGCTCCCTGACGACCACCTAACGACGTAAAACGTCCAGTCTACCGTTTCGACCAGCTAGATTGAATTCGAATCAACCTTGAATTCAAATGCAATACGGTTCGAAAGGAAGCCTTTCCAAAGCAGAAAAAGTAAATTTTTGATTCNGTTTCTTTTTATTTGAATAACGACGGTTAAAAACTGCAAACTTCGATTCGCGAACTCGCAAAATGAAACCCTTGCATTGCATGCTCGCACTTTTGTTCTACAACTGTTACACAGCAAAATCAGCTAACATTGAGCGAAAACAAAGAGAAACAAGGCCAAAAGGCAAACAAAACTTGCCTGTGTACAAACTGAAACATTCGTAACTCAATTTGAGTAAAGTTATCGTTGTTTAACTCTCTGAAAAGCGTTCTGAAATCCGAAGGAACTTCATGCCACAGCTAGCAGTGTTCATACTGAGAACCGGTGTTAGGCTTTTGTTTCCTTCACAAAATTTATCAGATTTGGACGCTCGATCCAAACCTCTTTTCTGGCAAGTAAAAAGGTCTATGAAAGTTGCAATATCTGTTTTGATAAAGAGTGTTAGTTTTTTTAACAGCCCACTGAAATTGCAAAAAGTGGCCAATTTCATATTCTTTTCTCATTTTTTCTACCGTGCTGAGTGTGTTAGGATAAACGGGTATTTTCCCGCATGCCCCTATGGTAGCGGCTGAAATCTGCAAGTTCATAATTTTGGCCCCATTTTTATGATGCTGCGTGCCCTTGAAACGGATATATTACTTCAAATCACTTAAATTTTGTACAATGAAGATGACGAAACTGGATATTATTTCAGTTCCTGAATAGGAGAATTTCCATAATATATCTTTTCCATAATATAAAGCTAATAACGTATCCACCGGTAACTAGCTATTTTGGATGCTTACCTTCAATAACATAGTGTCAGCGTCACTAGATTTGAAAAGGTTTTTTAAGACGGCGACTTCGGATGCAACACTTGTGTGATTATATTTAGATCAAGGCTATCCCCTGAAATGCCTCTGAATTTTATCTTTCTTTTTAAAGTTATTGTTTTATCCTTGACCTTTGTTTATTAACAGTTTATTTCACACAATCGAGTTACAATTTTAGATGTTTAGGTTTCGTTGACACCAAATATAAATATTTGGTCTACATTTCCTAAGACCAAATGTAAATATTCAGACAAGTGGATGTTTTTTCTCCTTTTGATCCTCCCATGCAAGCATTCTCCTTCCTTGGTGACCGTGGTGCTTGTAGAGTGTTGCAAATACACAGTCAAATTTTATTGCATCGAGGTTGCAGAGTATTGATTCATTAAATTTCTCTGGATATGTGGACGATAAAATTGCTACGTGTTGCCAGGTTTCTCACATTTGCAACTTGAAGAACTATGTTGTTGGATTTTTCTTTCTTAATTCCTAGGTTTCAAGTAACCTTCGATATCATCTTACTTGCTAAAAGAATATGTTCCTTTCTGGTTTATTAAACACCCCATTGTTTCTAGAAGCCCGCATAAACTATATTCATACACGAGAATCTGTGTAGGTTTATAGGGAACGCATCTCTCCAATTATGTATTTTATCAAAAGGGCCTATCTGCAAATTTTTGGCTTCAAAACAACGTCTTATCACAACTATCACGAGACTATACCATTTCACCTTCTGCTGGCTTCGGCATCTAGAATGGCATTGAGGAATTCTTAACTGTGCAAGGTGTGACCTCGTTGCGGTTATTATTGCCCAAGAATTCAATATGTGTTTATGGTCTCGTCTGCTGCCTTCATTGGATTTAATGCAACTCACAATGTCAGCTCTTGCTGGCTTCAGCAGCTAGAATGGCATTGAGGCATTCTCAACTGTCCTGAGTGTTGGGGTGAGTGGCTGAGCGGCTTATACAGTTTTCATCAGATGACTGAAATTAAGCTCGGTCGAGTGAGGTCAAACTCCGGATGGGTGACCTCGGAGGCCTGACCCGGGGACTGACCTCGCACCTCACTTCGCCGTCCTTCGGAAGGGACGTTAAACCAGGGGTCCCATGCCTGGATGCGGCATGCATAGTGGGCCTAAATTAGCTTTAAGTAGCTAGAAAATCCTGACAGCCCACTTAAAACAAATAACTGACTGACGTTTGTGGTTATTATTGCCCGAGACAAGAATCCAATAGCTGTTTATCAGGGACTCCTTGGTGTTTGTGGTATCATCTGCCACCTTGCATTGTTGGAGGACAACCTTGATCTCAGTTTTGGTTGCACCATTTCGCCTCATGCTAGCTTTGGCATCTGGAGTAGTATTGAGCAATTCACAACCGTTACGGGTATTTATTGCCAAATTACAGTAACAGCCTACAAAGAATAACTGCTATAGGGGAGTTGACGTGCAACAGCTGTTAAATTTCACTGATTTTGGAGTTTCGCATTTTGTTGTTGTGAATTTGATGTTATGGAGTATTCAGAGACAAAGTTTCGGTTTTGAATAGGACGAGTAAAGAAATATCTGCCTGTAGGTTCTTAAAAGCTTTCTTACGCAGGTTTTTATGGTCAAATATGCGTTCAAATATGCATTCAAGCCCAATTCGAACATTATCAGGCTAAAAGCCACTTGTATTGGATTACTTTATTCTGGTTTCTGCATCCATTTCGTATTTGTATCAAGTGGGTTAATGTAAAATGAGTATTCAAAGAGCGAAAACAAAACGCAAAGCCACAAAACAGAGCAACACTCGAAAGCTTGCTATAAACAACCCCGCTATAATCAGAATTTGCTGAATTTTTATCGTGTTCCGTTCTGGCTGTTTTTTGTGTCATTGCTGTGTTTGTTAAGTGTGCAGTACATCTGCATAAGTTCAGGCAGTATGTAAGTAAACTCCAATTTAATAGTATTTTTATATATTTGGTTTCGAAAGCAATTCTCTTCGTTTATATGTTAACGCTTTCCCAATGCTGCACTGTGACTCTGGAACATGATCGTGGAATATCTGGAATAATCTTGATTGCGTTGTACTTGTTAGCATTTGATATTAGCTCATGCAACATGGAATGTGCATTAGGAATTACAGCTAGATGATTAACTTCAATGAGCATTGCAAAGCTTTGAACCGTGTTAAAGATACAGAAGTGTAACTCAATTTTCAAAGGTTTTATCGGTAAAAAGTTGTTATCATGCTGAAGTTTTATCTTGTATCAATTAATTTTAAAATGAAAAGATGAAATTTTTTTGATCAGCACTGTCAGATTAGTATCAATATTTGTATATACTTGCTTTGATTCGATGCGAAGAAGCTCATCTTTATCGGTATTGACTTCCAGGCGTGCATAAACCGTGGGATCATGCGAACAAATTTCCCAGGCAGGTTTTCCAAAGCAGTATTTTGCAGGCAATTTTTTTAAATAGTTCTTTGTGAAATGTAATTGTAGTAAGTTTCCAAACAAATGTGTGTAAAAACTTACTGTTTGATACCTGCATTATTAGTTGTTCTGGTAATAGGCTTCTCTACCCTAGCTGTACAAAACTGATATGCAGTCAGGTTTTTAGAGAATTTCTACCGCTCCCAGGCCGGTTTGAACATTATGCACGCCTGTTGACTTCAATGATTTTGTATCTAGTGCTTTGTATCGGTATTGACTTCAGTGGTTTTTTGTAAATGTAATGTGTGCATGATTGACAAACAAACACTGCAAATAGTAATTAGGAAGTTAAAAGACACAAGTTAGGCAAAGAGCTATTTCAGTTTTGTGGAAATTGGCGAATTTTTCTGGATTTTGCAGTTTTTAACTCATACTGAGCAATTTCTGCGACTTGGGCATCGAGGAGAAACCCTGAGCAGATAGCTCAGTTGGCAGAGTAATACGTAGCTGCTTGTCTTTGGTTTAAATCTCACGCAGGTCCTTTTACTTGCTTGGTCTTTTCTCTTTAGCCTTGACTTTCCGTAATCCTGCCATTCCAATTCCCATCAGGTATTTTTGACATTTTATTATTATTATAAAATTTCCACACAAGCAGTCTTGTTTTACTTTATTATTATTATTATTATAGTCAAAATTGTTTCTGTTAGAAGTTTCTTGTGTCCACTATACTGCTGGCAAATGCCTAGGTAGATTTTTTGATGTTACTGTTGTCGCAATAAAATAATTTTTTTAAACATATATCTAAAATAAAATAAGTTTTCATTGGTTTATTTCTGCTCATAAAATGTTTTAACTATCTCGCAGTTTTGGCTGAGTACCCATTTCTGACATTGTTCGATTACTAATTTTGACTCCTTCTCTCCTTGACACAGTCCCTTGATTTGACTTTCCAGGTACTTACTGTAACAGCCTAGAAATTATTATTATTATTATTATTATTATTATTATTATTATTATTATTATTATTATTATTATTATTATCATCATCATCATCATCATCATCATCAAATTATTTACAGTTGGTACAATATATAGTAATAAACTAATTCAAACCAACTATTTACATACAAAGAAAAATTACAGAAAAGTTCATTTGGGATCCTCACTATCAACTATTGTTTTTTCTAACTGCAGATCTTGCATGGGAAATTTTGTCTATTCCATTCTTTGGTCATTCTTTTAAAGATTGCTGCTGAGTTTGAATTTCGGCATTTGCATTTGCATTAACGTATTTGCCTTTGCAGGGCATTGCAATGGAACTCCTGTTGACAGTGCTATTTGCCGTGGATTTGGCATTTTCTGACACCGTAACTTGCATAGCTAACACCGTAACGTACCGTACCTTGAAAACTTCATACTGGTATTAATAACCAGTGTTACACTCCACAGGCAGATTTAGTTCTGTGAGTTTGTTGTTTGCTATTAAGTTCCTTTCTTCTTTGCAGGGCTATGTTATGGAAATACTATTGACATTCCTATCTGCTGTGGACTTTGCATTTTCCGAGGCACCAAAACCGTACCTGGAAGACTTTTTATTACCAGATATGAACAACCAGAGCATGGATGATATTAGACTTCATCTGCCGCATTGTGTAGTTGGCTCTTCAAATCCGACAATGTCTGGACACAATCGATCATATAGCACTGATTTTGAATTGGGATATCCATCGAGGCAGCGTTCAAGCAGTGATAGTCCTGCTCTTATTAAACATCACAAAAGGTAAAGCCCTATTCGTTCGTAGTACTAAACTTTTGGGACGACTTCACTTTAGCGGACCAGCTTTATGACATATCTCTCGGGAACGTATTTGACCAAATACCCTACTATCCCTAACTAAGCCCTACCTCACCCTAACTAACCCTAACTTACCCTAACTACGCCTAACTTACCCTAACTAACCCTAACTAACCCTTACTTACCCTAAAAACCCCTTTTCCAAAACCTAACCCTGAACCCTAACCCTTACCCCATGACATATAACTTGCCGATATTGAAGCTGGTCCGCTAAAGTGCAGACTTGCCAAACTTTTCTTTAGTAACATCAAGAGGAAGGGTGAAGGGGTAACTACCACAGGTTCAGGGCCTGCAAGGGTGTGCGTAAGAATTTGTTGCCTTTGTGTAATTACAAGATGCATGAAACCACGCAAACGTGATTCAACCCGGGAACCGATAAAAGGCCCTCACGTTTGCCCCCGCTTTTCCGTACCGGATGACCGAAAAAAGGTAAAACTTTTTTTGAAATTCGCAAACATTTGATCAGATTACTGATTTTGAAAGTTACTTTTATACAGTTCTGTTATACTCATTACATAAGTCTCAGTATCGCTCATTGAATTGGATGGTTATCGCTCAAACTGAGACTTATGACCAAACACATCAACAATGGGGACTAATTTCGGGATCTCCACGGCTTTTCCCTCGGATCCAATCATATCAAAGATATGAATCACATGACATAATCCTCACGGAATCCTGCCTTCTTATTGAATATAGATGCTCCTTCGCAGGGTATATGATGCATGTAAGTATCTTCCAACGTTCTGAACCTTGTGTTTAACAAAAACGTGCTGGGGGTCGTGTAGGAATTTTTGCTTCGCGAGGCATTCGGTTTCGATCAAATTTAGTCCCCAATTCATTACTGATTGGATGTGAGTCCTTATATGAGAGAAAATAAAAACTCAGATTAAAAATACGAATACAAGGAATCACGTCATAAGTCTACAGTTCTGTGTCAATGGCCTAGTTAATTTGGGAGATATTGAAATGTCTGGAAATGGATTTGTGTTTTTTACAAGCAACCTTGGCTATGAAGCATTGCAATAACCATGACTGTTAAATGATATTTTATTGAAGCCAGTGTAAAATGTAATCTTTTATTAATGAGCAATTCTTAAAATTTTTTATATGAATATGTTCATTTACGATTTGATTTAGTAATTTATCTTGAAACCTGAAGTTCGAAAACATGCACATAGTTAACAGAATCAGTTAAAAAGCGCAATGAGCGAATCATGTTTTTGGTAAAAAATGGATATTCATATTTATTCGTGGAGTGTAACCTCTACCTTGCTTCCCCTTTACTGATGTCAGTGGTTGTACCAAATACCTAACAATACTGATGAATTACGATTTGATGAATTAAAAAAGGTAAACCACTTCATCCTCGGTTTTCGAGTCCAAGAAAGGTTACTGTTGTTGGATTAAGGTCAATCAAGATACGTTATCAAAATTCAATTGGTGGTTTTTATTTTGATCTCTTAGTTCAACGAAGTGGAGTTCGTGCAGTTTCACACACAGTACTGACCAAGTGGTTCCATTCATTCATATATTTATTTAAAATTGGCATGTGCATAGTTTTAAAAGAGTAAAGCTAGATTTAAAAAACTATCTACAATAAACCTAAAGTAATATAGTATAAACAAATGATTTGCGGTACAGAATTTAAAATTAGCCTTAGATAACGGACTATGTACAAAATGTACAAGAGGAGTTTTTTTACGACGAGTCCGTTATTTAAGGCTGTTTTTAAGGTAATATATGTGAATTTACAATAAAAGGAATTCAGTGCCTATTTACAAATTGTACAAAGGCAACTGGTTCCATCCCAAGGTTTAATTTCCTTTTTGAATCTATAGTCTTTACATTATCGTCTACGGTATTCCACAGCATTTCTCCCCTAAATCTCAGGGAGTTCATCCCAGTTTTTATTGTGTGTGACCTCTGAGGAAGTTCGCATAAAACTTGTTTGCGTAATTTATAAATGTATAGCTTTTGTTTGGAAAGTTTCTGAGAGGTATGATGGATTTAAGTGGTGGAGCATTTTTATAAACTTCTACGAGCAGTTTCTGTAGGTTCTTTACATGGATTGTTACATCATCACACCTCGGTGGAAGTTCTTCAAATAGGATTCAAACTGGGGCTACTATACCGAATTCAAAAACAATTTGCTTGCGACACAATTGTCTGATCGCCTGCACTGTCTAAATATGTCACAGTTTGGATCATTGAAATTCTCATTATGGAAAAAATATGGTTCTCTGTGAAAATTGTCTTTTCTGGTGACATTATCAACTTCAGGTTAAAATACTTAAATTAGTCAATTGTTTAGTTTGTGTCACACGGTGCAGCAGCAACCTGCAAGTAAATGAATTCCTTGATTTTCTTAATCCGAACTCGGAGAGACGATAAACAAAAAGGCAGGTGAAGGAAAACTCGCGTGTTTTGTTGTTGTTTTATCTGCAGGATGCACCAATAAATTTTCACTTTTTGACGGCCAAATAATAAGGACTGACCTAACTTTCAATATTTCATGCAGTATCGATCTCTGCAAGTTAGAATTCTAATACTCTCTGAAGACCAGCCGATACAGTTTATCATTTAAGAACATTTGTATTTTTTTAGATATGCCAGTGAACTTATCTTGCCAAGACTGACTAGCCATCATGTTACAAATGTTCCCTCGCTGAAGGAGTTGACTGATTTTCAACAGCTACCTGAGAATCCACTGGACATGTTAGCCCGTCTCTTCTGGGTTGGAGTTTCGCTGCTAGAGTCCGACTTCGAGCATGAATTTGTAATGGCAATTAGGCTTCTTGAGAGGGTAAGAAAAATTCATTGGAGTCCTTCTTATTTAATTGAAACTTTTAAAAGTAAGAAGTGCGGGAATCCTGTTATTCTTAATAGTATTTCAACCCTCTGCTTAGCAAGTTTCTTTTTTTAAGTGCAGAAAGACATCATCATGTCATAAAAACAGTCTTTCCAAACGTTTAAAGTCGTGAGAAATACTGGGTATGCCAAAATGAACTTCACTTTTTTTTGACAGCCAAAGACTATATAACTGAACTGAAAGTCGAAATATAGCTAGGCAAAACAAGGGCAGATTTTGTAACACAATAGCCTCAGTTGCGTTTGATTGACACCGCAATTCAAAGCGATTAGCGATTGCAGACAAAAGAAATTCTCTCAACCAGTAATTCAAAACAAACAAAGCCGCAAAAGTTGCCCTGAAACCCAGGTAGCTAGCTTGCTCGTTGTGCATTCCAGGAATGGTTTTTAAGAGAAGACATGGGCATATACCGAAGGAAGAAGGATATATGTAAACATCTGTCTCGGGCATTTTATTTATTTGGTTCAGAAGCCGATTGGCAGGCGATTCAATTCTCGTATTTTTTGGGTGTAATTAAAACACTTACTGCTCAGCTTCTGAGTCAAATAAAAAGAATGCCCGAGGCAGATGTTTAGATATATCCTTCTTCTTTCTGTATATGCCCATGTCTTCTCTTAAAAGCCATTTCTGGAATGCACAACGAGCAAGCTAGCTACCTGGGTTTCAGGGCAACTTTTGCGGCTTTGTTTGTTTTGAATTACTGGTTGAGAGAATTTCTTTTGTCTGCAATCGCTAATTGCTTTGAATTGCGGTGTCAATCAAACGCAACTGATGCTATTGTGTTACAAAATCTGTCCTTGTTTTTAGCTAGGCTGGTTATTCTATCGTTAAAGACAATTGACGGAGATATAAGGCAACTTAAGTTAGGGGCATGGACAATCTAAATATAGCCTATTGTATTCCATTGCATATAATGATCTCAAGAGATTATCAAAACAATTGGACAAATTAAGGCTTGCGGCCTTCCTTTGTTCTATTTATAAGCTAGACGCTATATATCCGTCAATTTTCTTTCAGATATCAAAAACGATTTCGAAAGTTAGTTGATCTCTTTTAGGCATTTTTGTTCCGTGGATCAACGGTCTGGAATAACTTAGAACATGCGGTCAAGCTAGCCCCCTCTTTGTCTACTTTTAAATGTAGACTACGCTGTAAATATCTGGTTTCAATTTATCATTGTATTCTAATTTAGCATTGTAAGTATTTATTTTCTTAATCAACTTTGTAATTGGGTTTTTGCCACTGGGGCCACCGTGTATAAAGAATTTAAAAATAAATAAAATGAAATGAAACGAAAGGCAACAGTTTCGTTGTAGTTGACTGTCTCCAAAGTGAAGTTCATTTTGGGGCGCCCTGTAGATTATTTGAATTGTTCGTCCACAGCTTTGAGTACAAGAGTGACACAAGTTTGTTGATATTTTCACACTTTTCCAACACTTCAAACACACACAGGAAATGTTCGAATTGTGAATTGTTGAGGGGAGCGATAGAGATTAAAATACCCTTGTCTGTTTTGATGTTGCATGAGATACAGTCTATCTGTTGCACGTTTCGAATGCGAAACTAGTTAGTATCCACATACAGTACTGTAGTATAGCCATCCATGTTGGCATTACAAATTTAGACTATTGGTTCCGTTTGGTCTGTCTGGTGAAAGGTTTTAAGTGTACTGATTCTTAATCCTTGTGTGTTATTAAACACCAAGCCAAGCTGCACAGCATTGTTATGGTTATTACAACGGGATGACAATAGATAGATATTATAATAACTGGAATATAACAAAACATAGCAACAGAAATATATGTGAAGGTTAAAATGTCTAAGCCATATCTTCTATGGTGCTCCTGCTGTAAAAATCAACGTTGTTGAATGAAATAGGAAGCAGGGAACTTTTTAAATCAGGTTTTCTTGGTAGAGAAGTATCAAGGACATTCCTTTACCGAAATTCAAAGAGATACCATGGGCGGTAGGAGACGTGTGGATTGCTTGTTGAAAAATATTGTGGTCATAGGTTGGGGTTATTAAGATTAAATTAGCCGCGATGTTTTGGAGCGGCTTCAAAATAACAGGAAGCCGCTCCAAAACATCGCGGCTAATTTAATCTTAATAACCCCAACCTATGACCACAATACTTTTCAACAAGCAATCCACACGTCTCCTACTGCCCATGGAGATACTGGATCTTGTGCGGAAAAGTTTGAGAACAGCTTACAACGGAAATAAAAGCGTATGCAGCTGTTGAGTTTATTTCTTTGAAAGCTTGTCATTTTATTATTGGAAGTGCCTTGAAGGTATAACTTAAAAAAATCACCAGCCTTAAAGATCTGTAGTTGACAGTTGTGAAATGATGTTGTTGTCCTGGAAAGCTTGTCTTTATCGAGTGAAATATTTAAACGTTCATTCCCACAGTCTTTATGCCGCAAACGTTCATTGTAGTCAATTTATGTTGTAGTTAGCGTATGGTGATTAATTTACAAGTATTCTTTGTTTTCTTTTTGTGTATTGTCCTAGTAGTGTTCATTGTTTTTTGTTATATGTAAGAACATGGGGTAGCCACGATATTTTGCTCCTCGTGTTATCGTCCCTGTAGTGGTGTATAGTTGTATAGTATTAATAGGTAGAGTATTAGTAAACATGTATTGTAAGAGTTTTATCTGGATAAAAAAAAAATATATATTTAGAGTGCCATTGAACGTAAAATTGAAACAAAATTTCCACCCTTAAAGATTTCTAGTTGCTGTTTGTGAAACGATGTTGATGTCTTGTTCTGTAATCATGTGGAGTGATATGGAATTTAATCTCTTTTAGATTTTTCAATCAATGGACTTGACGAAATCAGAAGGCTCAGAGAGAGTGGAAAAGATATTAAGCTGCCTCAATTGGCCTGGATTTCCTGGACTACAGTCTCTTTTGTTAAAGGTATGAGGAAAGACAGAATATGCAAACTTTTGACAAATTGAAAGTATTTTTATGTATCGAATTTTACAAACAAAAATAACGACTACGTGTTGACAATTTGCAAACTGCCTGCAACAAAGAGTCAAAGTTCCCTTTCAAAAGACGAAAAGGTCATTGAGTG
>REGM01000030.1:782290-815166 GCA_004194415.1 Aurelia aurita
GAGATACTGGATCTTGTGCGGAAAAGTTTGAGAACAGCTTACAACGGAAATAAAAGCGTATGCAGCTGTTGGGTTTATTCCTTTGAAAGCTTGTCATTTTATTATTGGAAGTGCCTTGAAGGTATAACTTAAAAAAATCACCAGCCTTAAAGATCTGTAGTTGACAGTTGTGAAATGATGTTGTTGTCCAGGAAAGCTTGTCTTTATCGAGTGAAATATTTAAACGTTCATTCCCACAGTCTTTATGCCGCAAACGTTCATTGTAGTTAATTTATGTTGTAGTTAGCGTATGGTGATTAATTTACAAGTATTCTTTGTTTTCTTTTTGTGTATTGTCCTAGTAGTGTTCATTGTTGTTTGTTATATGTAAGACCATGGGGTAGCCACGATATTTTGCTCCTCGTGTTATCGTCCCTGTAGTGGTGTATAGTTGTATAGTATTAATAGGTAGAGTAAGTAAACATGTATTGTAAGAGTTTTATCTGGATAAAAAAAATATATATTTAGAGTGCCATTGAACGTAAAATTGAAACAAAATTTCCACCCTTAAAGATTTCTAGTTGCTATTTGTGAAACGATGTTGATGTCTTGTTCTGTAATCATGTGGAGTGATATGGAATTTAATCTCTTTTAGATTTTTCAATCAATGGACTTGACGAAATCAGAAGGCTCAGAGAGAGTGGAAAAGATATTAAGCTGCCTCAATTGGCCTGGATTTCCTGGACTACAGTCTCTTTTGTTAAAGGTATGAGGAAAGACAGAATATGCAAACTTTTGACAAATTGAAAGTATTTTTATGTATCGAATTTTACAAACAAAAATAACGACTACGTGTTGACAATTTGCAAACTGCCTGCAACAAAGAGTCAAAGTTCCCTTTCAAAAGACGAAAAGGTCATTGAGTGCGTGGAGAAAAACGCTACCCACAATCGCTGCTTTCACGAAGAAAATAGTGAAAAGTGGAACTGAAAGATTCAGTTCTGCAGAAGTTCACTGGTTGCACTTAGTCCTATTTTGCTTATTAGTTAGGTATTTCCTACGCAATTACAAAGTATTGTTTTGCCCTTAAACTAGCGATAACCAGACAGAAATCTTTATGAATAATGAACAGATGAATGGTGAGGGACTGGAATATTTATTTCTGTATTTATTTATTTATTTGAAGTAATTTTATTTATCTGAACTAGCGTGATACACTTGCTGTTACTAAGGCAAAATCCTTGTGTCTAGTTCAGTGCTGTTCAATCTTAATGGTACCCTCTGTTATTTCATTTCTTCTTCCTTTTCAGGGCCTTACATCATCTGTGACTGCAGACTCTACATTACAGCTACTAGCCAAGTTGACAACATTAACACATATATCCATCGTCGATCCATCTCCTGCTTCAGGTACATCATTTCTTTGGATCGAAAGTTTTTTTTACCAGGTTTCCAAAAAATTGTTACAACTTGTGAAAAATCGTCAACTTTTGTAGAAAATATTTGTTCAAATGAGTGGAACACCTTTTTTCTCAAGTGCCGTGGAAAACCTGATTTTGCGCCATGCTATTTGATAGGCGCTGTAAGTTCTGCCTGGTAGGACTGATTTTCATTTTTGTTTCTGTGTTCTAACGTTAAGTTATCCACTGCATTACTTTATCATGTTTGAACTGTTTAACAAAATACAAACGTTACGGTGATTTGTCCCTGCAATTTCATAGCATACTTTGAATTCTGGTAGCTCTAAATCAACCATTCAAACAATATTGCTTCTGTCAAGCTTTCAATTACAGGCTAGGCTGTCAAAAATTGTCTTGTCTCTGATTGAATATTATTTCATTTTCATTTTATAAAAAAGCACGATACAATAATTATTACATTGTATAAGGCCTAAACAGAACAAAATACAAGAATACATTTCTAACGAACTAAGATAGAATGTTACAGCGAAAAAACAACCGTACAATATATAAATAAGTTTTTGTTTTATGTTTTTATGTTTTATGTTATATAAATAAGTTTTTGTTTTTTGTTTTTGTTTTATGTTTTATATTAGATACAAGAACTTTTAAAATTGTTGCTTTCTTCATTATTTTGCGGGCTTTACACCTCTCCTCTGGTTATATCAGAAAATGTGTACAAATTCATCATTATACTGTTTTCGTCTTATTCAGTCAGTGTTTAGTGGATAAATGTAGAAAAACTGAATAAAAATTTCATGATCTAGAACTTTATCCTACTCTCAGAAGGATCCATAGTATATTCCCATTTTCCGAGAAATCAAAACCCAATAAATGATCTACATGCTTTATCAGTTGTGTCCACCGTCAAGGGTCCTTATTGAAATATTAATATTTTTTTCTCTTCAGGCCTTTCTCTGAATATTCTGGCCTTGTTACCTACACTTGTTAATCATTTTGATGATATTGATGAAGCTTCAGTTTCGATTGCTTGGAATATTGCTAAGGTAAATGGTTTACTTCAATTCAGCAAACTTGATTCTACTGAGATTTCTAAGATCAAGTGTGTAAATACACCAAGTGGCTGCACTTTATGGTGGAAGTCCAGGAGCACGTAAAATGCGTCAGTTTGACATAGTTTATTGTGCAGCAAAATCTCTGCGTAAAGACAGTCGTTGTTTAATTTTGAAGTGACTTTTCTTTAGTGCTATGTGCTATTGGGTCTTTTATATTGATTTTTGCTTTTTAGGGAGGGAGGGGGCGGTCCCCCTGAGGACTTATAAATTGAGAAGTTGGCCAAGGCATAGACTGCAAATTTTATTTTGCATATAGTTGAGAAGCTCAACTGAAATTTTACACGCATGTTTCTCTTGTTATCTTTCGTCTGACTACGCATTATATTTGCTATGGCTTTTCCTAGGCTAATTTCACATGCGTGAACAGTCTTTTCAAACAATTTTGATTTACCAGTTTAGGGAGGCTCGTTACTTTCAAAACTGAACAGGACAGAAGTAACAGGACTGCATTGCAATTACTGTCTCTGCAATAAACACTGAAAGGGTTAGCTGCTTTTGAAGTGCAGATTTCCTTCATCCTGTTTGTTTCACCAATAAAGACATCTTTGCGTCTATAAAAGAGAATTCCTAGTTGAAATCA
This sequence comes from Aurelia aurita, assembly GCA_004194415.1. Classification (NCBI taxonomy): domain Eukaryota; kingdom Metazoa; phylum Cnidaria; class Scyphozoa; order Semaeostomeae; family Ulmaridae; genus Aurelia; species Aurelia aurita. Next base: position 785,386 of record REGM01000030.1, read on the forward strand.
GGTTTCCAAGCGAGTGCAATATTCACGTGCATTTGAAACTATTGAGTACGTATTTAAGACTACGTTCACGCGATACCGGCGCAATTTGAAAACGGCAAAAAATGTGACAGTACCAGAATGTTAGCTAGCTTTCACACGATACCGGCACAATTTGAAAAATGTAGCAATTTGACGGTAACAAATTCAGTGCAATCTCCCCAACGACGAGGCTAGAATTTGACGCCACAGAAATGTATCTACTCCTGAAGAATCGATCAGCCTCATTTTGAAAGCGTCGAAAAATGTTCCGTTTTCATCGTTTTCGATTGTTCACGCGATGCCGTTTTCAAATTGTGCCGGCAAAAAATGTGCCGTTTTCGTGTGAAAGGGAGGCCTATCCGTAACATTTGTATGCCGTTTTCAAATTGTGCCGGTATTGTGTGAACGCAGTCTAAGTTAGATACACTTTACCTTCGTTTGGCTCTTGGCACTGTTTTATTGACATAAGCCCTTTCTTTTCAGGCATGTGAAAGAGACAAATCATTATCAAACCTTGGCAAAATCATGATCTTGTACAAAGACAAGGAATATTCCAAATCAGTGCATACATGGATTGAAGTTGTCTGCAAATATATTCTCGATGTTTTCCCACATCTTAGCACAACGATGCTGGCTCTTCTAGTGGAGGTAATAACCTTTATTTTCATTTATCTGCTTTCCCAAGGATAGTCCTAACATGCTATCATTGCAGAGAGCAAAAACTGGTTAGGCAATATATCAACGTCTTTTTACATGTTCACGCTTTTGACAGCCGTTATCCTTCCGTGATGTTTTGAGGAAGTTAGGTCCAACTGACCAAATTCTGGCGGCATTTATCTACGGTTATAGGGTAAAGAAGCTTATAGGTAAGATTATGACGTCAGGACGCACCTCAAACAATATATCAGCTTCGTTTAGGTTGAATGTTAGCTTCACAGCGCACCAAAGATGACGTCACTGCACATAAGCAGATTATTTGAATACATAATTTCGTAGGGAAAAGGCAAGAAATTCTTGAAAATAGTACCATATACTATTCATAACGTTCATTTTATCGCCAATGAGACCAACTCCAGATTTTCCTTGAATGTATAGGCTGATTTCCAGTCATTGGAATTTTCCGACTGGGCGGAATTTTATGCAATAAAAATTTACTCAACCTTAAATTTCTATTCAATTACAAAGCGACAATTTCTTTCGTAGGCAATAGAATTTCCGCCTGCTCAGAAAATTCCACTGACAGGAAACTGACCTTAAGAAATGATAGAGATTTGCATGCCTTTTAAAATCGTTTCATTTGGATTTAAATTTGCTCTAGCCTTTACTAAAATTCTTTTTTCTTTGTTTAATACAACTCAGAAGGGACGAGTGTCTCTTTTATTTTTTCTTGAGTCTTCATTCCAGACGAGTTCACATATGTTCTCAACTCATTTTCTCTAGCATCACAGAGCACCAAGAATGCTTACAGTCATGACCATACACTTAAGACCACCCTTGACTCCAGTAACATTTGTTGGCATAAAGAACCCAGTGTGACTGCTTTACCTATTTGCTCTACCTCTGCTCGGTAGTTGCCTCGTGATTTGAAATGCCAAAGAGGCTTTGTGAAAATTCCCACAAAAAACCACAATTCCCATGCCATAAAGATATTTATGATGAAAGAAACATATTTATTGTTAACAGATTCTTGAACAAGGACCAACTCAGTTCCAGCAACCAGTTCTGAATATGATCTGCGCCATTCTGAAGTATTCTGATGCCTCTTCCCCGGGTTTAAAGCAATTCCATGGTCATTTGCTTAAAGTTGTCACTGCACATGTGAAGGTAAGTCTTTTGTAGGACGGTAGCAAATTCTTTTGTTGTTATACCGGGTGAGTCAGAAAAAGGTAACAGATTTGATCACGCGGCTAGCGATGCGAATTTAGCTTGTATCAATTCGCAATAACTTTAAAGCTAATCCTAAAAAATTAACTAGAACATAGGTACCTTGTTTATTGATATTGGTGCTTCCAAAGTTGAAATATTATTTTTCAAAGTTCAAATTTGACTCCACCTCCAAACCAGAGCTGTGGCATTTTGGCCTAAGCAAATTCCTGAATAACTGTGAAATTAAGAATCAAAACTAAAGAAAAATTAAGAACTGCATAATAGGTGAGTTCTAGCAAATACCGTATAATATAATCAAATTTTTGTTCAAATTTTATCAATGCTATTATTGATTTAGTCGTTGTGCTTCAAGAAGTTGCTTAGGCCAAAGCGGCAAAGCTCTGGTTTGGAGGTGAAGGCAAATTAAACTTTCAAGATCAATATTTCAACCTTGGAAGCACAAATATCACTCAGCAAGGTATCTATGTTCAAGTTAACTTTTCAGGATTAGTTTAAAACTTATTGCGAATTGATTGGAGCTAAATTGGCATTGCTAGCCCTCATCAAATCTGTTACCTTTTATTTGGGACACCCTGTAGATCATTTGATTGTTTGGTGATCATCGAGCTTTCTCTCAGAGGGGGGAAATGCGCTCGAATATTATTTCTTCTAGCCCAACAGGCTACGTTTCTTCCAATTCATAGTTTGCTTCCAGTCAGATAGTAGCACTTAAAAACGCAAACTTTTAACATTAGAACTCCCTACATTTCTCTATCTAATTGTGCACTTAGAGACTTTTTTTAGTATTTCATCTGCTTGAAGCGCCCACAAAAGGGGCCCATTGTCGAAGCAGAGCAGACCACCCTACTGCCACCTTATCCCAAGGACTTTAAGCTTTTCTCTTAGGAGAGAAGCGTACGGAACTTTTTAGGATGAATGGAGGTATCTCCCCAGGAGGCCAGCCCAGGACTCGAACCTAGAACGGTCTGCACAGAAGGTGAGCGCTCTAACTACTAGGCTAACCAGAGGCTAACCTATCGCGTAATAAGTACCTACTAGGTACCTAAGCACCAATAACGAATACTCAAATCAAAACGAATTTTTTCTCTTGCAGGACGTCAACTTATGGAAAGACTCATTGAGCATCTTGAAATTAGTAGTATCAAATTCATCGCAGATACACGATCAAGTTGAACGAGATGACGGAAACAGCTTGCGGTCCTCCGTCTTGGTACAACCACGTGCGTCAATCGCATCACTACTTTCAATGGGCCCAAAACTTCCTTGGGGAAGCAGCCTAACATTAGCAGAAAGTTCTTGGTCTATTACGACACAAAGTACGAGAAAAGAGCTGCCAGGCCGTACATTACAGTTCACTTATGATGTTGCTGCGACGCCATTGATTGGTGCTAAGTTTGAGCATGGGTCAAAGGAAACCATTAATGATGGGAAATCTGAGGAATTGCCTTCGGGTACAAATTCAAATGCTTTGTCGTGTTGGAGAAGGCCACATGCCTCACAGGTTTGTTTTACTATGTTTGTGAAAGCTGTCTAAAGCTTACTTTCTTTTCAAGAGACATTGACGGATTTTTTTTTGACAAGTGGGGCGAACTAAAGAAGCTTTCTTGACAACGTCCCTTCGAAATGATACATTTTGCGGCTTGCAAGCGTAGCTGGAGAGATATCTTTAAATTCTGAGCATCACTTTGATGGAGTATAACGTCTGTGTACAGCTGCAGATTTTGAACGTTTTTCCAGACATTTTTTCCTTGAATTACCGAATTGCCAAGGGCAAAATTGCATTTCCAAGACACTTGAACTGCATTGCCAAGTGCAAAATTTCGGTTGTTTTGAAAGCAAACGTGAAGTTCAGTGTCGCTTGCTAGACATCCACTTTGATTTGTTCTTGTTAACCTATTGAGTACAGTCGACCCTTCAGTCTGCGGACACTGTTGTCTGATTTGTGGACAGATGCTGGCAATGAAAGAGACTTTTGGATGTCAAGTTTCAATTTGCTCAGATAGATGACCAGATTTTCCCGGTGAAGTAAATTTGGATATTTTCGAATGAGAATAAAACGAGTTTTAAATTACACAAAAAGTAAGTAGATTTTATAACCTGTTCATTGGGAAGAAAAAGAGCGTTGCTTGTTGTCCACAGAGTGGAGATGTCCGCAGACTGGAGAAGTCCGTAGTTCGTTTCCTGACTGAGATCACACTACGTAATTCCATTTGCCGTTGTGCATGTTACGCCCAATTTCTCATTTTTCAATCCATAGTCATAAATCAATCCGAAAAACAGACACATGAACATTTGATCCGCCTATTGCCTCTTTGTGGACACAAATGCGCGCTTAAAGCGACTTTGTCAGTGATATTTAGCTCATTGAGTTAACTCATGACTCCTGAGTTTTCGACTTTCTAACCTATAGTCTGTAGTAGTAATCCACTATTCTTTATTCGTAGAAAAAGACACGTGAACGTCTCATCCAACTTTTGCCTCTATGCGGACACAAAGGCGCGCTCAAAGCGAGCTTGTCTGTGATATTTAGTTCATCGAGTGACTTAGCTGTGGACAGTAAACATGCTGCATCTTCTGGAGAAGCATCAGGTGATGAACAAACGGAAGAGAAAATGGACGAAGCAGGATTCTCTGGACGACAGGTTGTTAATCATTTTTTAATTGTCTGGTTTCTTTTTAACGCCTGTGGAACAATAGGACTCATTAAAAGCCACCTCTAAGAACCATCCTTATCCAAGAACCCAAAGGCTGCACTTGTCATTCCTCCATCGTATATTATACCCCATTCACACTGGCCAGTTAAACGAGCTTAAAATAAACCAGGTTATTGAATGCTGCGCTCTAATTGGTCGATCCAACAAATCGAAGGCATTTGATTGGTTAAAATTTAACCTGAGTTAGACAAAGCTGGTTTAACTGCTTCAGTGTGAATGAGGTATTATTTTTAAATCTCCTCCTTCGCATTGTGTCCACGTCTTTGAAATTCGGGTCTACCAAAAACCCGCACGTAAGAATGTTCTAGTAAGAGCACTTTAGAAGGAACCGAGCTCTCACATGACTAAGAAATTGTGAAGATATGATGCTATGAGTATATTACTTCATAAGATCTTTCGTGAAATATTCACGAAGGCGATGTCGATCCCCCGCTGATGTAAACAATGAGAAGTCGAGTAAGCTCTTTGTGTACTAAAATTGATCGAAGATCTGAATATGTTTATATGAGGGCCGTTCTTAGAAACATCTAAGAGAATTTTAGTAGCATTTCAGTCAATTCTTAGATTCATGCTAAGATGCGTGTATTTGTCAGGGGGAAATATTCTTCACAATACTGCAATATTTCGTTGTGGAAAGAAAACGAAGTTTACTAGCTTTCTTCAGGCAAAAGCTAACAAAGGGATAGGGAGGAAGAATGGTGCAGATGAATTTTTGGGGCAAAAGAATGAATTCTTGTGAAGAATATGTAGCAGTTTTTAAAGGACTAAGCCATTCGTCTGGATTCTTCCTTCATTGATGTCTGTTGCCAGAATAAGGAAGAGCTTAGTGATCGTCTCAATAAAAGGCGCACATTTTTCGGTGGCAATTCGGTGGCAATTCTCCCACCGCTAATCCAAGGCGGTGACAACATTGCCGGAGTTTTCCACGCAAAACGGTAGAGGTTTAAGATTTTCATGTCCTAAATACAAAGAAAGACAAAATTCAAAAATTGTTGTTGGAAGGAAGAGTAGGTGCAAAATGACCAAGGGGACGTCCCCGTAAAACGTGGATGAAGAACATGGAATGGACCAAACTGAAGTTTGTGCAATGCGTAAGAGGAGCTGAAGACCGTGACTACTGGAGGCGATTAACGACGAATCTTCCACAGGAAGCATGAAATCTAAAAAATTGATGATGAAATCTAAAAAAAAAATCGAGCATAGAAACTCCGCTAACTATGCCGATTCCTGTGAGACGATCCCTTACTATTATGGGTTATTTATCGTGAAGAAGGTTCAGAAATGTTTCGAACCAAAGCCATAACATGTTTAGCAATCAAAGTTGAGCTGTGAATATGAAAAGGCTTCAGATTGTCGGGCTTCAAATAAACATCGTTCTTTGCGCCCTTTTACTTTCAATGAGCCTGCTTGTGTAGGTGGTTCTTGGGGATACGAACAGGCTAAGTTGTGAGCCTCAAGGGATCCCCCAAAAAGGGCTCCAGATCGCATGCGCATTAATGATTTACTTCACTTACGTAATATGCAAATTAGCTTGACCCGTTGAGAACAAGAGAAGAAACTATAGCAACGATGCGCATGACATCGTGAGACCCAACTTTGATTCGCTCACAACAAAGCTGAAACACAATAGGTTAAAACAATTGGGTCAGCACTTCTCCTCCCTAACAAGTGGGTTTTATGGATATGGTGATTTTTGATCAAATTCTCATTTGAATAGTTGCTCTCGTAGAAAGCAGGTCTTCGTAAATTTGAAGTTAAGGTCAGGATGTCATTAAGAATACAGCAAGAAACACCAGACACAATTTACTTATCTGTAGTAAGTCTGGTAATTCTTAAAATGTTATTTGGAACTCATTATTTATTAAAAAATATGTGTAAGAAAACGTATGCGAACCACTTAACTGATAATTTCGAGAAATTAACTACAATTTAACGAGCACAGATTTTTACACAAATTTCAAATCAGTTTGCTAATGTGGTTTCTGCAGGTATGCACAAATATTTGTTTCTTTGCAAACGCTGTTCTAGGCTGTCGTAAACTTTTCATGTTGCATTATGCATGCTATGTCGTTCAAACTTGCCATTTAAGGCGCTAGAGTTTTCAACTGTTTACTGCATACAGCAAGTATTTTTACCTGTTGTTCTCTATATTTAAGATCCGTCATAGTTTATTTCATTAATTTTATTTTCGCCTACACGTATTTTTTTTATAAGAAACCACTTATAAGAAACTCAACTCTCAGATCGCCAAAAAATTAAAAACCTCCCCTACTGGGAAAAAATTAGTCAAGAAACTATATATTTTAGTTAAGGAAATCCATAGCACATTTTTACTTTATTTTCACTTGCTTCCCGCATCATGTATTCGGGACGTACTTGAGTAATATCTAAACATCGGTAAGGCCTGGAAAGGCTTTAAAAACTTCATTTTTAAATGTTCACAAGGGCACATGAATTAAAGGTGAGGTCTCGTAAGAAACTCGTAAGAAACTCTGAGTACTTGAAAATCCGATAATTTTAAGAAACTTTCAGTACTGGCTTAAATTCTTAGTTTCTTATCAAATATACGTGTAGTTGAGTACTAAGAATTTCTTAGGAGTTTCTTAGCAGTCTCCTCTAATTCTCGTTGTTTTTATTGATGAGGGATCTCATGTGCTTTCATGAACAATTTGCAGCTAATTTTATGAAACTGTATTTATATCTAGAAATCAATCGAGTAACACCGAGCCATAAAGTGCAACAAGCAAGCCGTATGCTTTAGATTCCTAGACGAAGTTAAACGTTTCTTACGTAATTTTTCCCAGTACTAGAGTTTTTGATTTCTTATGATTGGAGAGTNAAGAAACTTTCAGTACTGGCTTAAATTCTTAGTTTCTTATCAAATATACGTGTAGTTGAGTACTAAGAATTTCTTAGGAGTTTCTTAGCAGTCTCCTCTAATTCTCGTTGTTTTTATTGATGAGGGATCTCATGTGCTTTCATGAACAATTTGCAGCTAATTTTATGAAACTGTATTTATATCTAGAAATCAATCGAGTAACACCGAGCCATAAAGTGCAACAAGCAAGCCGTATGCTTTAGATTCCTAGACGAAGTTAAACGTTTCTTACGTAATTTTTCCCAGTACTAGAGTTTTTGATTTCTTATGATTGGAGAGTTTGGTTTCTTATGAAGAGTTTCATACAAGAAAATTTGTGTACACGATAAGACAAAAATAATACCGGGTGAGTCAGAAAAAACAATCCCCGTTTGAAAGGTCACTGCTCCCTGGATATCAAAACGATAATGTTGACAAATAAATTATTTAATGGTTGACATGTTCAAATATGATTTAAAATTTGCCTGACTGAAATCGGCCACTCCATTCTGAAATTATGAGCGATTGTCTGGAGAAAGGCCCTTCAAGAAACCTTCAAAACAGGCCTAAAGTCACGAGCAAATTTTCCACATATTTCTGCCTTTACAGCAATGATTTGCACATGCTTTAGGGTCCTTTAGCACGTGTTATCCTCTTGGGAGGATCAGATATCCGAGAATAATGTTGTTATGTTCCCAGGGATGATACTTTCATCCTCCCAAAGGGACAAAGCGTGCTAAAGCATGTACAAGTCATTGCTATTAAGGAAGAAGTATGACGAAAATTTGGTCAAGATTTTATGCCGTGTTTGAAGGTTTCTTGGAGGGGCTTTCTTGAGAAAATCCCTCTTAATTTCAGAACGAAGTGGCCGATTTCACTCAGGTAAAATTTAGAATTTATTTGAACATGTCCACTATTAAATGATATATTTACTAATATTATTGCCTCGATATCCAGGAAGCAGTGACCTTTCAAACGGGAATTGTTTTTTCTGACTCACCCGGTAGTGTAATTTCATCAGCTGTAAAAACGTTTCTTAGNCAAAGGGACAAAGCGTGCTAAAGCATGTACAAGTCATTGCTATTAAGGAAGAAGTATGACGAAAATTTGGTCAAGATTTTATGCCGTGTTTGAAGGTTTCTTGGAGGGGCTTTCTTGAGAAAATCCCTCTTAATTTCAGAACGAAGTGGCCGATTTCACTCAGGTAAAATTTAGAATTTATTTGAACATGTCCACTATTAAATGATATATTTACTAATATTATTGCCTCGATATCCAGGAAGCAGTGACCTTTCAAACGGGAATTGTTTTTTCTGACTCACCCGGTAGTGTAATTTCATCAGCTGTAAAAACGTTTCTTAGAACATAGGCGTCGAATCTTTGAAAATGCGGACGTAAATGGCTATACATATTTAAGCCGTTCAGTCCAGAGAAAATTGTACCAGCCATTTACACCAGCTTTTTGAAGATTCGACTTCTTTGTACTTTCTGAGAGCCAATGTTTCCGGAAGCAGACTGGTCTTTATTCTCAAATAGGAAATTACGATAGGATCCTGTTATGTTATTAGTTTCTGGTGTGCGGTTATTAATCAGCCACAGTCTTAATTGTCTTTTTTGTTTCCCACTCCGTGGATTTTAGTAGCTTCAGGGCATGCTATTTTACATCATCGTAAACACAGTACAGACATTGTGTCTTGATTTAAAATAGGGAATTTTACAGTTTAGTGTCACTGCCTGTACAACTGCAATAAAGAAACATTTTCTGAGAGAAGAGATGCTTGATTGTTTGTTGCAAAAGGTTTAACAATTCCTTGCGTGAAATAAGTATAAATATTGCTTGGTGAGAAAAAGAATGTAAGTTAATATTTGTTCCGTCAAGAATGCATTTTGAAGCTTACACTTGGACTGTATTTTTCAAATTAAGTTAGAAATTGTTTTATGAGCCTCATTCGCTAGTTGTCCCCCACTACTAGACAAAAAATGTTCGTGTGATTTTAGTGCTAAATGTTGGCGAGTTGGGAGTTCGACGGGGTGGTGTATGGATACTTCTGCAATGTTGCTGTTTTGTTCGACAATTAAAAGTGTTCATTTTGCATTAACAAAGAGGAAGAGATCGGGTGTTCAGCTGTACTCAAAAAGAGCAGTATTGTTGGGTGGGGTAAAGAATGCAATTCAGTATTTGGTGGAATAAAAGTCGTTGAAGATTTAATTCCGTTGAAGCTTACACTTGGACTGTAGTTTTCATATTAAGTTAGAAAGTGTTTTATGAGCCTCACTCGCTAGTTCTCCCCCTTACAAGACAGAACATTTTTGTGTGATTTTATTGCTGAATGTTGGCGAGTTGGGAGTTCGACAGAGTGGTGTGAATGCTGTGAATAGTTATGCAATGTTGCTGTGTTTTTCAACATTAAAAGAGTTTATTTTGCATTAACAAAGAGGAAGAGATCGAGTGTTCAGCTGTACTAAAAAAGGTGTTTCATGAATGCAATTAGTTTCCGTGATATCGTAGTATAGTACTGTTTTCCTGAAAACCTTTTGGCGTGTTGTTTACTTTGGCTAGGTTTTCATGTCGATAAAAGTCAAGCGTTCAATCTTCAACTTTCCCGGTCTCCTTGTTAGAAACTCAGTTCGTAACGATTTTTCTTTAATTTTTCATCACAGCTTCGCAATGTGTTCACTGAATTCGACTTCCTTGACGATGAGCTTGACAAGGAGAGTGAGGACATGAGCAGCTTTGGATGGACCTCAACAACTGAACTTGGTAAAGGTGAATCACTTGAAAATCTGCGTAATATGCCATCACCTTCCAGATCGGGAAGTGAAGAAGAATTACGGGAAATGATTTCAAAGGACGAAGAAATGTCAGATGAAGAGGAATCGGAGGTATTCTTTATTTATCTTCAAAATCTGAAACAATTTGATGCAAATTAAAAAGTCCACCATCTTTGTTCGACGAGTTGTTTTTTATTTGAATAGAGAAGAAATCAATCTTAGACTGGATAGTCCGTTGAATATACCCTATTCCCTCACAAACAAGCGCATGTGCATTCAACAAAAAATTTACGATTTTAGAGATTTTCGAGTCGAAAAATTAGCAAGAGCATAAAGGTGCTGCTCCTTTAAAGTAATTTTTGTGATCCACAATATCGTAACCCGTGGATAGTAATATGCTCGAAATAACACCGCAAACTATTATGTTTGATTAGACATGATCTTGTTTGCAAATTTCAACACAGTTAGCAATTCTGGAACAGACGATTACGGAAAAGATGGTGTCGGGGTCATTTGACCAAGATGCATTGCGTTCTATAATGGAATCAACAGTCGTTCTATAGAAATTCGATCATCAAAAGTGACATTAGCGCCCCCGCATCTCGCATGGGTGCTTAATTTACCTTAAAATGTTTCCAGTCTCAAGATTTAGATCATCTTTAACCATAACAAAGATTATGACAATTGAGAAAGTTCTACTGTTGTTGTTGTTGTTGTGTATTATGTGTTCCCTAATTCTAGGATTCCAATTCTCAGCCTGGGTAGTTCTTTATCAGTTTCTTAATTTTTATGGAAAATTTCAGCTTTTAATTCCTTATCAATGGGCTCTTTATAAAAACGCGAAGTGTATACATTTATCATTCGAAATTGGTAGGAACCTGATTTAATTTAGAGGCCCTCTGCTATAGAACTGCAAAGGCATATTAGCAAACATGCTCGAGTAATAGTGATGGATGCCCGTAAACGGGGCGATACATTATCTTAAGTGTAGTGGACGCCCTTAGTAGGGGTGGTTTATATATATTTTTGTTCTCTATATATCCTCATGAAATAAAACNAGGATTCCAATTCTCAGCCTGGGTAGTTCTTTATCAGTTTCTTAATTTTTATGGAAAATTTCAGCTTTTAATTCCTTATCAATGGGCTCTTTATAAAAACGCGAAGTGTATACATTTATCATTCGAAATTGGTAGGAACCTGATTTAATTTAGAGGCCCTCTGCTATAGAACTGCAAAGGCATATTAGCAAACATGCTCGAGTAATAGTGATGGATGCCCGTAAACGGGGCGATACATTATCTTAAGTGTAGTGGACGCCCTTAGTAGGGGTGGTTTATATATATTTTTGTTCTCTATATATCCTCATGAAATAAAACAATGACAAATTACAAAGTACGATACCGCAGGGAGCATGGCAGTACATATCAACCCTACGGCCATAACATAGAACTACGAGTAGAAAGTAACGAAACTAAAAGAAAACAATTACAAATACAGGTGTTACATTTAAAGGTGACCTGAAGCGAATTTTTTATTTACAAAAGCCAATAGCCTAGTCGAACAACGAAGAACGCCGTTTTCAGTTTTTCCATATCATGTTTTGTTTTGGAATTATTCCCCATTTTATGGTTGGAGCTGATGACGTCATTTTGTTTGCAAAAAGTCACGAAAACAATTGATATCAACAACATTTTTTATAAAAAAGCCCGAAAACCCAAAGATTTGACACTGGACTATCTTTTCATGAGATCTATGACATTTCTAGGCTTGTTTTGTCGCTCTAATATGCTTCAGCAGCAGGTTTAATTGCAAACATAGTCATTGTCGCCAGTTTTTCTACTCTCTGCTATACTTTCCTTGTAAATATGCACACAAACAATGTCGTCATCACTTCAAAACATAAAACGGCGAATATCTCCGAAACGAAATAAAATATTACAAAACTTTAAACGGTATCACTAATCAAACCAGTCAGTCATTTCCTTTTACAAATAAAATTTTCGCTTCAGGTCCCCTTTAAGCAAAGGGGATGTTAACGTATGGGGTGCAGTGCAGCGATAGCTCATTTGAAAGCGTTCTGTAGCTTGAATGAAACGCAATGTTGCCTCGAGTAGTTTTGTGATGAGATCAATTGTTAACCTTTTGTCGCCATACAAAATAAATTTGACAAAAATTTCGTTTGAAAGGGAGGAAAAACCAGTGGATGCTCTTAAAAGGGGTGGGTTATAATCTTAAATGTGGTGGTATAGTGATAAATGTGGAAAATAATAATGATATAAAAAANACTTTAAACGGTATCACTGATCAAACCAGTCAGTCATTTCCTTTTACAAATAAAAATTTTCGCTTCAGGTCCCCTTTAAGCAATGGGAACGTATGGGGTGCAGTGCAGCGATAGCTCATTTAAAAGCGTTCTGTAGCATGAATGAAACGAAATGTTGCCTCGAGTAGTTTTGTGATGAGGTCAATTGTTAACCTTTTGTCGCCATACGAAATAAATTTGACTAAAATTTCGTTTGAAAGGGAGGAAAAACCAGTGGATGCTCTTAAAAGGGATGGGTTATAATCTTAAATGTGGTGGTATAGTGGAAAATAATAATGATATAAAAAAGATCCGCATTCTGGAATTACAACAAATTACATAAATTCCTTTCAAGCCATTCAGTCCAGCGAAAGATGTGATAACCATTTGCACCAGCCTTTTTAAAGATACGACGCCGATGTTGTCTAGGAGCTTTCCCCTAGGTTCTCAGGTAAACTTGAATTTTTCTTTTCTAATTTAGTTTGCTACATCATTGACGTCATCAGTAATGGTTTCAATGAAACAAAATATGAAACAAAATATGACTGCAGACGATGAAGATGAGGAGAGTGAACAAGAAGAATCCCCGATCCCTTTTGAAGTGCAAACTGATCACGACGTCACTGAAAAGCCGGAACCAAGTCCGGCATCGTTGTATAGGTATGCGATAGTTGTTTAGTTGTTGTTCTTTGCGCACTATAGTCGGATGAAAATTTTCTTTGGCTTTTGTTTCCAAGCATCTAATTTTGGTTATTTATACACAAGATTGTTTGTTGTCTGTTGTTTCCAAATACTTTTATCGTAGTTTTCTATTCAAATTTAGCTTTAACTTTCGCTGTTTGTGCATGGGCGTTAAGAAACGCGGTAGTTATTCCTAAAAAAATTTGTCCTCCTTGTGTCCCTATGCCCATTCCTCCCTGTGTCCCTATGCCCGTGAAGGTTGTTGTTGTTGTGCCTGGTTACCCTGTGTTCTGATTTGAGTGACTGTGACGCAACAACAACAACCTTCACGGGCATAAGGACACTGGGAGGAAAAAATTTTGTAGGAATAACTACTGCGTTTCTTAACGCCCATGGTTTGTGTCCCCAAAATATGCACGGTGTAAATAACGATTTTTGTGCTCGTTGGACGTCGTTTGCATCAGTACAACAGTAAATCCTTTAAACATACGACAGTGTATGAAGACGAGAAACTGCTCCTGTCTTTGGTTGGTCAAAGTCCCTGAAAACTATTTAACATACAGGGTGACCCAATAAAAAGTGAAACTTTTTGAAAATTCAATAGATTATGTTACCGATTTTGAAAATTTTGTTTGTGCATTTGTTTGTTATTTTATTCCAACTCGAAACTGACCAAGAAATTGTAGCCTAAGAAACCCTTACTTTGCGCAATAGTATTTTACAAGACACCGTATTTTTAGCCAAAAAGCTATATCTTGCAATGGCATATGAATGTTCGAGTCCTATATGATATAAGAGCTTCATGAAGAACATCAGCAACCAATTTACGAGACAGCACGGGATAAACATTCAATTTGAGTATCATCTTCTGCGATTTTGTAGGATGCATCAAAACCAGGTATCTCATACAAGCATAAATTCCCACAGATACCAAGTCATGCAAAGACTTTGCAATGTCTCTCAAATTAATTTGATCCTCGACAATTGAAGATCGGTAATATTATCAAATTTTGGTTATTTTTCATAAAGTTTTGCTTTTTATTGGGTCTCCCGGTATATTTGTATTCTTTTGAAGTTCACTGTTTATTGGATGGGGTCATTCTCAGCGACATTATGTATCCCCTCAGAGCATTGTGACTTGTATCTTTGTTAATGAGCTTATCATTTGATTCACAGTTGTGGGTCAACAATAGACGGACTGGATGACAATGAAGCTGAAGGAAATATCGGCTATAGCACGGAAGTAGACAAATCTTCAAATGCCCAAACTAAACTAAAGAAAAGAAAATCAATCTCAACTCTTGCAGTCGCGAATTTCGATGAGATACCTTCAAGATGGACCTCGTTTGTGACATCATTCATGTCATCGCCTACAATATTCTCAGCAGTTGAATCGCTACCATATTTCCCTTTAATCCTCAAAGCGAGCTGTTATTGGCTAAAGAGCTTGACACGTGATTGCTGTGAGCAGTTCCAGCCGCATTTAGAAGCTATTCATGAGAAATATGTTGCTGTTGGTGTTGCAATCGAAAACCAGCTTCGTATGCCTTATATTTTCATTGACCAAGAGACTTTTGAAAATGCAGAGCTCCTATCGAGGCATAAGTTCGCTACGTTGAAACTTAATGAGAGCATTCAGATCCTGCAAGAGAAAAGAGAACAAGCTATTGAGCAATTAGAATCCATTCAGAGATACACAAAGAAACCTGAGGATGACGATGAGTCGTTTGGTTTCACTTTCTTTGGTCAAGAGAATGATAAACACAGGACAAAGAATTCGCGCCTCCAAAGAGGACTGCTGGACCTTGGTTCTTGTTTATATCGCCTTCATGTGCAGTTTGTCATGTGTTTAGAGATTTATCAAAGCTACTTAAACAAGATTGTCAAAACTACGAAACAAATGGGGGTGAGTAGCATTGATTACGATGTAACAAAGTTGTTCCGTCATCGCGATAAAGACACCCATGTCCCAATATAGTTTAAAGGCTACACTGATGTCGTGTCTCCAGTCAATCGTTTTGTCAACAGATTGTGTATCTCTTTAATATTATGTGACGTTTGAAAGTACCAACTTTCACAGAATCTCCCTTACGAGATTGTTTTGATGCTTCTTTGCTTGATGTCACCAGCTGACCCACTGCCCCTATTTGTATCTATGTAAAGCCTGTTCTGCCTTCTAAAAGGAACTCTTGTGGTTCCATGCGGAGGACCAACCCAATAAGTCTACAGGAGTGATCATTGTATCTGTCTAGGAACGGGCTAAGGGATAAATTTGTCAATGATTTAACCTAAATTCACACCCTAAATCTCAGTTCCCCTGAGTTCAAAGGAGTTAAGCTGCCCTAAAAATGATCAGAATTGAACTAGATATGTTGAGTTGCTAAATATGATTAGCAGCTGCCACAGGACTCGAACTGTCAACTTTCTGCCGTCGTTGATTTCAGTTTGACAGTGGCGTAAGTTTATACTGCTATGCAATGATGTGATTTAAAAGGGCATACGATTTTGTATTCTTTAACGTCGAGAAAAACACTCAGTTTTAATATTTTCATTTACAGGCTACGGATTTATCAAATGAGCTAAATGCAGTTCAAGAGAAGATCAGATCAATATCACAGCCTGGAACATCTTCAAATGAGACAGAGAAGTTGAAAACAGGAGAAAGTCTACAGATACAAGAACTGCAAGATCAGGATGGTGAATTGGAGAACAAAAATGTTGAAAAAAAGGAGGAAAATCAATTCATTGTCACTGAAGCTAAACGGGAAAACGGTGGGGTTTTAAATGAAAGGCCGAATGCTGCTGAGTCTGCAACCTTTGCAGGTCAGGCAACAATAACTCGATCGGTAAATGCAGATGAAAACAAGGGGAAGTCGGAAATTGAGGATGGAGTTGGTACGGTGAGAGAAATTGAGATAGCTTCTAATCAGCCACCGATCAATATTGAAAACAATGCTTCTAATTTACACGACGGTCCAGCTATAGATGCAGACAACAACAACCAATCTGAATTCATAATCGTACCAACAAGTCAAGAAATAATAAATGAAGAGGCAGCAACGCAACAATTGCAACAAGAAGTCATCCCTAATGAACCGGGTACTCAACTGCCTGAAGTGATGGAAGAGAAGCTGGTAGTAGAGACCATTACAGATGCAAATGATGCACCAGAGGCAACCGATCTAGTGTTGAATTTACATCCTGTAAATGTAGAGAATGAAGCCAAGCGCGATACCCCTCTTAGCAGCCCTGAGAGCGAAATTAGTCTAATAACAGCAAATGAAGATGTTGTTAAACCCAAGGACACACCAGACGACTCAAGTTTGGCATCTATAACACCTTCAAAGCTTGCGAACGCAGCTAAGCAAGTAACCGACCGCAGTACAGTCCACATAGCTGAACTAACTCTAGAGTCACCGGTTACACCAAACGAAAGACCGCCTTCAATTGAGACAGTGATAGGTAGTGTGAAAATTTTAACCAGTTTCAGTGAGACTGATGATAAGGAAACGATGACATCGGCAGATGAAACTATTGATACGGCAGCCACAGTTTCTGAAGAGAATGAGCCGAGCCTAGCTGACGTAGTGCAAGAGATTATTGAAGCGGAAATAGAGATTGGGGAGAGTTCGCCTGCGGAGGAGGCTACTGTAGCAGAGGAGTCGGTAGATATAAGCGCTACTGATACGAGGGAGCCAGTACAGAATGCTAATGTGGAAGAAACTCAGCGAGACGAAGGGAATTTAAAGGAAAATAAAGATGTACCGAAAGAAGAACGCGGAGCCAACGAAGAAAATCCAATTGAGGCCCATGCTACAGGAGATAATACTGTTGAGGAGGCCACCAGTACTGCAGATGGTCAAGTAGGGCCAGGAGACCAATCAGCAACACCAAAGGAAGACCAATCACTTGTAAGTACACAGGAAGTATCGAAGCATTGTGATAAAAAAGAGATACACACAATGGAGAATGTTATTGAAGAAATGTCCAATCAGATAGCAAACGGAGAATTCGCTAAAGCTATTGAAATACTGCGAGAGTACAAAGGACATACGGATCACAATGATATGATTTTTGAAGAGAATGAAAGCGATGTTTTGATGGTGTTGTTTGCGAAACATTTAATGAAAAACAGAACATCAGTGTTTGCGCTAACGAACTCGTTAGAAGGTTTAGCTGATGTTTGTGATGAATTGAGCGAGTGTATGGCTGCACTCCTCGCACATATTTGTACTGAAAACGACACCAAGAGTCGAGAGTGATTCACTTTATATTACATTCAGCGTTACCTTAAATTATATGTTCTTTTAGACAATTATTTTAGTTCGCCCTCTAATTGTTTTCCGTACAATATGACCAATCTGGGTGTTGGTATATTTGCAAATTTTGAGTGTGAATTTGTGGCATCCCAATAACTCAACTAATTGTTCGTCAGGTTCCATATGCCCCCATCCGATTGCTGTGTAGCTCAGTTCACCCACTGCTCAGTCATTAAAGATAAAGACACCGGGTTGGTAATTAGAGATCGTCCGAATTGATTGGTTGTTTTTAGAGAAATCCTACCGAAAGTAAATTTTATCTGCAATCTAAGTATTCGGATATTGCAATTTCGGAAATCAGTTATTTGGCAAGCGAATTCGGCTGTTCAGCCAGGAACAGCCGAATATCGGCTGAAACATCCAATTTTTGTGGATATTTCATCGAAACATTCGGCACTTTATATTTTCCGGCAATTTCATCGTCCAAGTGCCCGTATTTAAGCGGTTTTATCGGCTGTTTTTCGACAACTTGCTGCTACTTAAGAGATTTCCACTGTGCCGAAAGTCAACCGTCACTTCGGACAGTCCCTTAAATTCTCAACTTGAGGCGATGGCTACTTATTTGAAATTACTTTATTTTCCCAAAATGTATATTGCATGCAAAACGGTTTAACATCCAATACGACCTACCGTTATTGCTGGTAGATATTGGTAGGGAGAATTTGGTAGGAAGTTGATTCCATGTTACCCAACTAAAACACGATGTTTGATATCAAATGAGCTGCATAGTATGTGATAAGTTGTCGCAGAAAATTGATGGTACCTGGTAACACATCAAGAATTGCTTTGATTTTCACCAGGGGTAACTGAGCTATTCTTTCTTTTTTGTCGATAAATCATCGAGTAAAAACTTTTGAGCTCACGAGCACTTGAAGGTGGGTTGAAACAAAAGAGAAGGAAAATGATGAAAAAGAGGCAAGAAAGAGTAGAAAAGGTGACGATAACCAAAATATTTAAAAGAACGACGAGAAGGCTAAAAAAGAAAGTTTACCTTTTTCGCAGCTGAATTTATTGAACAATTGACATAGCAGAAGATGAGGAAGCAAACGTTAAACTGAAAGGAGGGATATGAGTGTTCTGTCTCTTTAATTTTCTAGCCAGCTGTCTCCTAAATAATGAGTTTTATGTGATGTGAAGTTACAAAATAACAATGGGCACAAGCCTTTGATAGAAATTTTTTTGGCTAATCTCGTTAGGGCTAGGTTTGTTGGCTATCGAATGAAAATTCAAGGGTTTTTGGAAGGATATTTACCCGTGGTTCACACAGCAATAGGGAATTGATGTTCTTAGTTCTAACAGATCGTAATGCCACTGCGATATTGTTATTCGCATTGTGAAACATGACACATGACTGAATTTCAGTTTATTTAAAATATTAGTCCTAGCGCCACAGCAAGGCGTCTATAAGGATGATTAGTCTAAAAGGTAGTCATAAGAAATTTGCAGCAACAAATAGACACTTTCTTCAGATCTTAGGATTTCTTGCTTTAGAATTCTCTGTTTTTCGCTATAGCATTGACCTTGCAGAAATATCTCAGAAATACGTGTTGTTATAAATGCATAATATTCACCGTTCCCATTCTCTGTACAAGATAATCGGACACTAATTTCTTTCGACAGTTATTTAAAGAAGATTGTCATATCTATTTGTATTTTACTGTATAGATAACTTGAATTTGTTGAATTATTATTGATTTACGAAAATGGTTTGTTTTCTTCTATTTCATGAAAAGAAATCTACCGTATTGAGGTCAAATGCCTGCTTAGATGCAGGAAGAGTGCCCCCTAGAAGGGACTGTCCATGTAAATGGGGCTAACTCTTGTTCATGTATAGGGAGACTCAAAAATGTCCATCTGTTTGAAAAATCACCACAGCAACTGTAAAAGCGCTATAATCGCACAACTGATCTTTCCAATAGCTAAGAGATTGAAGTATTTCTTGTAGTTTTTGGAATTTGTAGAATAATAGTCGCTTTGTAAATTCAAAAGTTTCAAAAATTAGTCATTTTGAATCTAGCTACGCACGATCAAATCTTTTCGATCTTTGGAAATTCATCTGAAATCATTTTGTGAATTAGGATAACTAATGAAATGATAAAATGAAATTAATTTATTGCCTTATAAAATTAAGTAGTATTAAAAAACAAGTGAAAGTGACAAGTTATGTTGCAATTGTTTCGAAATGCCTATCAAGCGTTTTATGTGATTTTCCGGCTGTTCAGTAAGACTGATGTTTTGAATTAAATAACCCAAGAGACTAATATTTTGAAAATCACTAAAAAATTAGAAATTAAAAAATGCTCCTTTATGCTTTGTTCCCCATGCCTTATGCTGTCCATATTCCAATGCCTTTATTCCTATTCCTCTATTCCTATGTTTACATACTTGGGAACGAGGCATGCGCGGGAACCGGAGCTGAAGAAAATGGCGGGTGTAAGATTTGGTCCATCTCAGATTGTATTTGGCACACTGTTGGTTTCTGGCTGCATTGCATTTATTAACAGAAAAAAATTCTTTCCTGAAGTGTTTGAGAGGAATGAGCAGTTGAGAAGAGAAAGCAGAGATCAAGCGATTGCTTTCAAAGATGAATTTAAAAAACGCAGAGAGCGCAAAGAAGATTAATTAGGCCCGTGTCAAGGCAATGTTATGGTTATAGTTATGAATATGTAGGCTGCCTGTTTGCATAAGTTTTGGGGCAAATCGAGTGACAAGTGTGAAAACTGACTTAGTTTGATTTTAGGATAATTTTGAGTTAAATATGGATGCTTTGATATGACAAATATACATTCTGAGGACCGATCGATGAGAGAGGAAGATCTCTCTGTAACATTTATTGCATAACTTTTGGTTTGATTGAACAGCCATCTTTATGGATATAACATCAGCGATGTTTTGATCACATTGTGAAGTTGTTTGAGTCAGTAACAGGGAAATTAGTTTGAAAGAATCAAGAATATTGCATTGGCCATATGTTTACAATTTGAAAGTCCTAACTAAATGACCTTCAAAAAGACAAAAATGCTACAGGACTGACTGCAGTTAGTGCAGTTGACTCAGTCTCAAATGATGAATATACCTCTAAAAATTAGTATTTCAAAGTGATCTAGAATAAAAGAATGGCCTCTCGTAAATCAAAAAGAAGTATTACTACCAAGAATGTTATCCCAATAAAGAAAGCAAGCACAAGCAGAACACAAAGTGATTGTGTTAACTCTACATTTGATTACACAGAATCAGACGATGAGCCTTTTGACGAGAAAGCTACCAAAAGATCATTCAGAGTTAGAAAAAACAAGGAAACTAAACTCACAAAAGCTAGCAAGTTTAAGAATGACAACATTGATGTCTCAGCTGACAGAAATGAGAAAGGTGTTGCTAAACAAGCATCAAGGATACCTAAAATCAAGAAGAATTCAAAAGAAAAGGGAAAAGGGGGTGCAAAGAAGGAATGTGATGAAGGGAATAATACTCTGCTTCAAGAGAATAAAAGAGAAAGTGCATCAATGAATGTGGTAACTCATGACATAGAAGATGAAGAAATGAATGATCAAACTGATATCGATAATAATAAGGTCAACTTAACTGGAGGAAGTCATTTGAAGAAAATAGATCTTTTAAATTTATTAACAAATTCGCAAGGTCATGTATCATACCACCAAGATTCTAAGCCTACAAAAATTGAGACACTGCTTAGAAATTGTCCTCTATGTGCAACAGAATTTTCCAAAGATACCACTGAAGAGGAATTAAACAGACATGTCAATTCTTGCTTGGACTCTAAAACAAAAGGTCCACCTGATGAGACAGATACACAGAGCAAACTTTCTACATGTCAAAATGAAAGAACTACAAATCTGGAGGTTTCCAATAGTAATTTGAAAGATGAAGAGTTTGCGAAAACACTTCAAAATAGAGAACTTGAAAAGATTACAGAAGAAAACTTGACAAATGAGCTCCTATTTTGTTCACTTTGTCAGAAAGATTTGTCAAGGTTGAATGCTGCTACTAGAGAAGTTCACATGAACAAATGTGCTGATATCCTTGAAAAGGAGGCTCTACAGATTCAAAAGGCCAAACGCAAATCATTGCAAGAAAGCAGTAAAGAATTTGATTGCCTCATTTGTGGTATGCAATTCTCTACTATGCAGGTCAGTATTCATATGCATCCTAAAGGCCCATTCCACTTAATTGACACGGTTGATTTGATCAACGTTGATTAATTCTGCACATGCAGCACTTCTCATCTTTTGTGGATTCCCTTTTTTGTGTACATTGATTGATGTTGACTGAATCGACTACTGTCAAGTAAGCAGTAGCGAACCTTAAGATCATGCATTTTCATGAATTTTTTGTCATTGTGGCCCATTGGTGGTTGGTACTGCTATTGTGGGGGCATCCTTGAAAAAGTATTTTGCACCTTGTTCCAGAAAATTTCACTGCTCACATTGCATTTTTCTGTTATTCTGTGAAATGAGCAATGAATATGAAAAAAGTGATCCCAATTTTGTAAAAATCATACTTTGAAAGATTGCCAATTCCAATCAAAATAAGAATCCTGTCCTCTTGGGTTGTATCAAACAAGTAAACTTTGCTGCTTGGCAGTTTTAGGCTTATCTGTAGAATCAAAAGCTCTTACCCTTTTGGCAGTGCTACAGCCATTTGCTTCACAACCTCTTCGCTTAACTGACGTGCTGCTGAAACTGTTCAGATTAATGCCCAGGCATTTTGTCATGCAAGGTTTGCATAGGTCCAGACTGGAAAGTTTGTAGAGCGCGTGCAAGTACGCAGTTTTTGATCATTCGCCAATAAACAAGAGATCTATTGTTTTAACCTATTGTTCTCAACTGCAGAAACTACAAAATTTCCGCACAAATCATGCTCAGGTCATCTCAACTTGCACACACATTATACAAACTTTCCATTCTGGGCATAATTGACCAAAGGAAAGCATTACTGAAATGCTTATCACAGTATTTATTGAAACAATGCTGCTTGTTTGGCAGAGCATTAAGTGCATTTTTATTGGTAAAAATGTCTGTGAATTTAAATCTTCTGCCATATGTGAAACCTAAGCCAACAGAATTGTAATATTACATCAAAATCCAAAAGATTTTGAGGTTAGAAGTTTTGGAAAAAATTTGTCTGAATTTTCATTGAAAGCATTCAACAATTCTTTTGGAAAATATTTTTGCTCACCAATCTTTGATTAAAATTAGATTTTAATGTTATGCAAATATAACTCATTTTAAGTGAAAGATGTGACCTGTAAAAAAGAAATTGTTTCCAATTTTCCAAAAAGTTTCTGAAACTTTTTGTCCGATACTTTTTCATCCGAAACATTTGGATGTTGTATTATAAAGTGCATTGTGATCAATGCACCACAATTTGGACCCACTGTTTGGACCCAACAAACACAACCTAGATATAGAAAAGAGCTAAAAATGTAAAGTTGATAATTTCCAGAAACTGTTGCCAGTTTAATTATATATATATATGAGCAATTTCTTTGCAGTTGAGGATAAGCCACATGAAACAGTGCTGTGAAACTCATAACGTGGACAGGAAAGAGTTGCTATATGTTGTTAGATCAGAGCAGACTTCTAGACAATCTCCTGCAGATTCTGACAAAATTGAGGGCCAAGAACAAAACCCGAAGACAGTGAATGAGACACTGAAAATGCCAAGTTCTGCTACTAGAAACAGGTTTGTTATTTTACCAAACAGGTGTTGTATGTTCAAGAACAGAAATAAAATGAAACTTTAGTGTGTGTGAAATGATGCTTGTGTCAACGGATCCTGATCTGAATTAAAATGCTTCCTGTTGAGCAGCAGTTTTTAAAACAGCTGCAACAAATTGGGCGGACATGCCCAAAGTGTGACTACGATGCCTTGTTTGAACAGCAGGAACTTGTATGAATCTGTTGCAAATGAAACAATATCTTTGCCATTGAAATGAGTTTAGGGTGCCACTTGGTATAATGTTTGTATTTTGCTTTTTCTGATTTGGATTGTTTCTTCCTTCGCAGAAGTCAAGGAAAAGTTACTGAAGGAAGACTCAAACCTGAAAGAAAAAAGAGAATCCAGAGGAAGAAAATAAGGTTACTTTTTTCATTTAAATTCTTCTCTTTCAGATTAAATCATGATGTAAGTAAAATTATTTCGTATCACAAACTTATATTCCTTTTTTCTGTTAATTTCCTTGATATATATAACATCTTCTTCCTTTCCCTCTCCTTTAAGATTGATGTTCCTTATCTCATTTGTGCTAATTTTATTCAGTCATGTTTCTTGTATCTTAACTCCTAGCAGCATAAATTTCCTCAGTTATTTTATAATATGGTATCCCTGTGCCTCAACCTTTCATGCATTATAACGATGAAGCAATTTTCTAATCTAAACATACATACTAGGCACTCTGTCAAGATGCAGAACACTGAAATTTTTGTTCTTTGATAACTGAAGTTTTTAGGTATTGTGCCTATCTTATTCGATTTAAAAGTTTAACAAGACCCCTTTTCAAATTGTGTTGCTCAAGCAATGAAAGCATTATGTGTGAATGAATGAAAAAATCTTTAAGATATATCTTTAAGTGTAAGACTTAAAGACAGAGCCAGACCACAACGAAGGCCGTTTCACTTAAAGTAGTATTGAAACATTTGGGTTTTCTTGCAGGAACCAGGAAGTCCCTGCCATTCTTCTGAGAAGCGAGGATGAAGCAAGGCAGATTGCAAATCAAAGAGCAACAAAACTTATTGAAGAACAGGTTGGTTAAAGTTTTCTTTAGATGGATTAAGAGATAGATGCAGGTTGTTCCAAAAATTGTCACCTGTTTGTGCAGCTTCTATGGAGGAGCTATAAATTATGTTTTTTATACAGTTGCATAGGATAGGCTTCAACTTAGAGTTTGAGAACTTGTTTGAATCAGTCTGACAAAGGTTGCTGATTTATGGCAAAAAAGTCAAAATATGTGGTTCCTTCGAAAGCAGTAGTTCCTTTGTTCTCCAACAATGTTAAAATCGAGTAGATGTCGAAGTAAAGGGTTCTAGTGTTGTGTTGCAAAGGCATTCAGTGAAATATTGTGTAAGTAACACATTCTTATAGATTGATAGCGAGACCAGATGTTTCATGACCTACTTACGCTAAAAGGACAACTCTGGGGCTGGTGTGATTGATGATAAAATAAAAGATTATACTGTTCTGTTATGAATGGTGTATCGTACTTTTTCCCACTATTTTTCGTCTCTTCTCTGCGAAATTATGTATTCAAATAAGCGACTTGTGCAGAATGACGTCATCACATGCAAGGATTTCTCCCAGATCTTTGAGCGTGATGATGTCACTACGCACAAGTCGCTTATTTGAATACGCAATTTCACAGAGAAAAGACCAAAAATGGTGAAAAAAGTACGATACACCATTCATAACAGTAGAATCTTTTATTTTATCATCAATCATATCAACTCCAGATTTGTCCTTTAAGCAGTAAAACTTGGTTTTTATATGATTTCATGTTGGAAGATTTCACCCAATAGAGTGTTGATGCTATGGTCATTATGACTTAAGATCTGCAATGCACCTTCTACCGATCTATATTTTGCAGCTTTGTTTACAAGATGATGTTAAGAAAAGCGTTGGCCCTTCTTTGCCGCCAAGTGGTCTTGCTTCCAAGTACCAGCAAAAGAAAAGAGAAATAAAAGGTAAGACCGGGATAGATTTACTGTTATAAATGCGTTCAGGGGGAATGATACAAAGAAAAGTAGATAAGTTGAATAGGCTTGATATATGGTTTCAATGAAACTTGAATTAAAAATGTCAGTCTCCAATATGAATAACGAATTTGAAAGACTGCATTTAAAAGGACAAGGATGAAGCTGTTATTTTTTCAATGGAAAGACTTCATTGCAGCTTTAAAAACCAAGGTTTTGATACTGGTGAAGGTGATGCTAAATTCATGCAAGCATCAAACAACTGCTGGTGCAATAAACCAGAACTTATCTCTTCTAATTCCCAAGTCGTCCTGAAGAGCTTTTTCTGTGTCCTGTCAGCTATAGTCTTCAGAAAACCTGATCAATATTTTATGATCGACTCAGTATGTTTTCAGACTGTCCTTTTCCAGGAAATAGCTCATAACTCGAGAAGTAGCCGTAAAATCCAAGAAAAATTGCTACATATAAAGCTAGGATTTTGAGTAAGATTTTGAGTAAAGAAAAGTCACGAATTTTCAAAAGTGGTGCGGTGTATGATTTATCGTGGCTTGTCAAAAGTGGAAACTTTTTAGGGCACCTTTTACAAACTCATGATGATGAAATACTTTAATAAGATACCGCAAACCCTGTGTTTCAGACGTTGAGAAGACATCAGAGGATGAAGTCAATAGTGCCATAGATAAAACACAGCCAGTAGTAAGTATACATATGATTCATAATCGGGTTGTGTACATTCTAATGGAATAAACCCTAGAAACACCAGAATGGGCTTCAAATCTTTAAAACATACGGTGTAGAATTCGATTTCCTCCTTTTTGAAGTGAATGGCTTGAAAGGCACCGAAGGAACTTTACTGTATTTCTACCGTGAACTTTTTGGATATCTTAATTGTTTTTAAAATGGCGGCGTTTTTCTTTTTCGAAAAGAGCGCGATAACTTCGATTCTTCCTCATAAGTCATGGGAAGCCGAAAGAAAGTTCACCTGCAATACATCACTGGGAAAAGTAGAGGCGATATGGTGTCATATATTTGGAAGGACGTGTACCTTTTATTTGGAATAACCGACTATGCACACATTCCTTGGGAAAGAAATATGACTCGCCATGATATGTTAAGGTGTCAAAAAGCATTATTTGGTACATGCAACTAGCTTTTCAAACAGTTTCAAAATTTCTCACCTGTAGTCGTAGCTTTTTTTGTCTTATCGTTATCATAGCTTTACGGACAGTTTTTAGAGGCATGCTTGCTTATTTTATAATTTCTTCTTAGATTGCAAATTCTAGTTTATGGCAAATGGCTGAGACTTCAGTTTCTCTTCACAACACATCGAATTTTTATGTCCATGAGGTTTTTGAAGAGGACCTTCAGATGACGAGAGAAAGATTGCAGAATGAAGCTACGGAGTTGCTTACCAAAGAGCTGAACATCAGTACAACTGTAGGGGAAAACATAAGAAAGAAGAATTCTTTGGGTAGTAAGACAAGAGCTAATACAGCGTACGAGCCGTCTCCTAAAGCAAGCAGATTTGAGGAAAGCTTTACAATGACACAAGCTGAGAAGGTTGCTGTTCTTGAGAGACTCGGAATGGATGCTGAAAATACCGCACACAGAGTGGCAGAGTTAGAGTGCAGTGGATTCATCAAGGTTGAAGACCTACAAAATGACGAAATTGCTCAGGTAATTATAGCGCACCGTCTTATTTTAAGGAGTTTGCACTGTGTTTAATATTTGATATGTTTAATATGTGTTTGCTATTTCCTCGATTAGGCCCCGTTTTCGAATGAATGCCCCCTCAAATAAGCTGTTGCCCCCCGTTGCATAAGCCGCCATGGGGGTATTTCAATCGCACAAAAATTTATACATTATTGTCGGGTTATCAGTTTATCATCGTTATGTTTCAATGTTACGTTTTTATATATCACTTCCTGTGAATTCTAGTTCAAAATCGAGATGTTTTTCACTTTCCTCTTTAACTTTATCAACTAGAACAGCAGTAGGTCATCACATATCTACTGTACAATTTAATAATCCCCCATCAAAAATTCATTTTTACAAATATGCCTCCGGGGGATTATTCGAGGATTTACGGTAACTAAACTTGTGAAACTGAGTATCAAATAAATTTGGAATCAGTTTTCTTAGGTAGTAGGCAATAAGTTTCAACAATCCTTTCTTCGTAAAAAGACCAGATAAATGTGGGCAAACAGTTGGAACCTATTTCTTTTTCTCCGAACTGCTGCTTGGGCATCGAGCTTCAAAACCTTAAAATGTCTTTTGGTAATTTGTAATAGGGTGGTTGTAATAGGGTGGGGTCATAGGTTACCTCATAGTAGAAAGATGTAATTTTGGAGCCTCTGTAGGAGGTCGCATCAGTGGCGGACACTAGGGGGCGGTGGGGTGCGGCCGCCTTCCCAATGTTGGAGAAAACAATGATATTTTGTTTGAAAGCAATAAAAGTAAACGATGCACTTTATCCGAAACAATAGCCTCGCCCCCCCCCAATATTTGCCAAAGTGTCCGCCACTGGGTGGCATGTTTTCTTTTTGTGAATTTCTCCTGTAACTGTTGTCAAGCTTGCTGTAAAAGAATCTAATTTGGATGTATGTTTGATTAACCAGGAGACATCAAAGTCAGTAACTGAATGGTTATTCCATGTTCCTAGTAAGTGTTGTATTTAGCTGAGAGTGCACTATTACGACCTCACTACTGTCTTACTGCGATATGAAATTTTGGATCAAAAGAGAAAAATTCTAAAATCGGACTACTGTTTCTTGTCAGTTTCACAAATCCTTATCGTTATTCTATGTTGCAGAACATCCAGAAATTGAAGGCAACAGCACAAGTATCACTTGCTTCAAATTTCAAAGCACTTCTCGAAGATGAAACCCACAAAGACATCCGCATAATGTGTGCCGAGGGGAAAACAATTAGAGCTCATAAAATCATACTTCTCGCAAGATGCCCAAGAATTTTACCGGTAAGATTTTCATTAGGGTATAGGACATCGCGATAAAACCATTTTGCTATGTAAAAATGCTACCAAGAAAACTTTCTATGAGCAGCATTTGATAAAGTGCTGCACTTGAATAGACGATTGCGCTAAAGATGGCCGACAGGAAATTTTTACCATGATGCTTTTCGTCGCATTGAATTTCGATTGATTTGATTGATTTATCTATTCAATACCGCAAAGGATCTTTGTAAAAACTTCCTCGACTCCATCTTTTGCGTAATCGTCTATTACCGTCACTTGTTACCACCGGGAAACGACTGTTAGTGTTCGAAAATTTAAAAATCACTCCTGTTTATTTGAAGCATCCAAACAGCTCCTATTTCTCCCCAGTATTTATTTTCAATATTCTTGAGGTTTGTTGTAGGGTTGAATTTATATTCTGACTGCTGAAGAGCTCTCTGTCCCTAGTCTCACGAAAGGAAAACCTTCCAAGATACTGAATTGCGAAAATCTAAAATTTATTAGGGATAAGAAACAGAACCTTGAACTGTTTACCGGGTCTCCTAAAATGATGATGATTATTATTATTACTAGAACACTTATATAGCGCCATTTATCTACGCTAAAAATATTTTCAAAGGCGCCTTATCAAATTAAGTATAAAATGCAAATGAAGTCATAGATATCCCTTGAATGCCATTTTAAACAAGTGAGTCTTCAATTTTGACTTTGTCTTTGGTTGTCCGTAGTTCCACAGGGAATGAATTCCATAATCTGGGTCCAGCAATACTGAAAGCCCTATCTCCCCAACTCTTAGTATTAGAATGCGGTACATTCAGCATTCGGCTACCGTTAGACCGCAAGGATCTACCAGGATTTTAAAGAGTAATCAATTCCAGCAAATACTCAGGTGCTTTACCCTGAAGAATCTTAAAAACCGCAAAAAGGATCTTAAACATTGGTCTATAAGTCATTGGTAACCAATGTTAAGTCAATGAGCAAGGGTGTCACATGATCAAACTTACGAGCAACCTTGATTAATTTGGCTGCACATTTTTTTACATACTGTAGTCTCGACTAAACGAAAGCGAAATACCTTGGTGTACAAATTGACTGCTCTTTGGACTGGAAAGAACAAATCAAGGCGGTCTCTGCCAAGGTCTCCAGGGCAGTAGGCTTTTTGAAGCATGCCAAATCTTTCCTACCAAGAGAATCTTTGCAAACTCTCTACACAGGCATTGTGGAGCCCCACTTTCGGTATTGTTGCTCTGTTTGGGGCTGCGCCGGTTCAACTGAAATCAATCAGTTGCAGAAACTTCAAAAACGTGCTGCTAGAATTGTAACAAAGAGCAGCTACGACGCCCCAAGCAGACCACTTATCGAAGGGCTGGGTTGGAAGACCATTCAGGAACTCATTCAAAATGAGTCTGAAACAATGGTCTTCAAATCCCTAAATGGGTTAGCTCCACAATACTTGTGTAACCTCTTCACAAAAAACTCAGAATGCTCCTCCCGTAGCCTCCGCAATACAGAGACGGACCTGAGGCTACCTATGAAAAAAACAACAAATGG
>REGM01000030.1:816313-861501 GCA_004194415.1 Aurelia aurita
AACATAAGATCCTTTTGGATGATTACAAAGTCTGTCCTGACCTATGATTGTGCAATCGGGACTTTAGCGTTCTACAAGGTCCTAAGAAACAAACAAGCATAAGAATCCCTAATTGCAGCACGAAAATCTGTTTATCGAAGCCTGCATACCACAAATGATCCTTGATGATGTCGTTTTGTTGATATTTTGCAAATCTGCCAACAAAAATCTTCGACATTGGTCAATGAATCACTGCCAAGATAGGGTACACTTCCTTGCATGGAAGCATGTTAGCAAAGCTCTTTCTGTTGATTTTTCGCCCAATGCAACCTTTCTGATGAATATATCGTGGGCATTTTCGAAGTGCCTTTGGCATGATTCGCGCAAGTTGTTTTTCACGTCTGAATAACTCAAGAACTTTCGAGAACAGTCA
This sequence comes from Aurelia aurita, assembly GCA_004194415.1. Classification (NCBI taxonomy): domain Eukaryota; kingdom Metazoa; phylum Cnidaria; class Scyphozoa; order Semaeostomeae; family Ulmaridae; genus Aurelia; species Aurelia aurita. Next base: position 816,726 of record REGM01000030.1, read on the forward strand.
GCTTTAAGATGAGGGAAAGGGTGTTGCATGCTCCTCAGTTATGAGTCAGCAAAACATACGGGTCGATTGGAGAGTTTCTGCTGCCTCAATGCGGGTCGACTTCTAACTTAGAGCCTGTTGTGTGACATGAAACAAACTGTTAACTAACATTGCCTAAATTCCGGTGCAAATTTCATTGCATATTAGCTTTTTCAGCCTCGCCCCGCCCCGCCCATTTCATCGGACAGCGATATGGACGCAGAGGATCGAATCTGAAGCATCCCCCTTGTTTCATATAATTCTGGCATGAAACAATCGAAATAAAAAAATTTCTGGCACAGATACAAATTGCTCAGTATCCGCGGGACATTAATACAAATTTGGTCTAAATGACCATTAATGATCCTGTTTTTCGAACGCTCGCCATAAAGCTTGAAAAAGGCCGATGTCAAGTTTTCCTTGGTTTTCTATGCGCAGGGGGGATAATTGCGTCCCAAACACACTTTTGCTTGTCTTAGTGCGATAACGTGCTGATCAATCACACTAATGAGCGTGACTTTCTTTCTGACTGCCTGACCTCAAGCCCCTTCTTAGATTACAAAGTACTTTGTAATCAAAAAGGAACTTTTGACCATGCTCATTTGCGTTTCACGGAATTCAGATTGATTATGTTGATGGATCTTTCATAGCTCGTAAATGATTAGCCTGCTTGCAGACTATACCCCCTCAGGAAAAGGTATAGTCTGCGCAGTGGAGCTCAATTTTGTGTAGTGCGTGCGTCAGCATTCATTTCACAATATTGATAACAAACGAGAACTGATTGTTGTATTAGCCAATAACATCGCTTTCCCTGAAAACGAGGAAGCAATCAGATTTGAGAACCGATGTCATGTGATAACAGCTGAGGTTTTGCTTTGTTTACCAAGCAAACATTATAAATAAGACAATACGCTGGAATTTTAAGTACCCCTACGCAAACAATAAAAGACACCAAGCACAAAGGCTCGTTCAAACTGTCCATTGAAATGAAATGCTGACGCACACACTACACCAAATTGAGCTCCAATGCGCAGACTATACCTTTTCCTGATGTGGGTATAGTCTGCACGTAGGCTAGTAAATTATTGGTAATGATACTTTTGATGCAAATGATACCTTTCACACCAGCGTGATCGTATACTTGCAATAAGAATTATAGGGCCTATTGTTGCTTTATCTTTAGGACGATGAATTCATTGATCTCAGAGATTACAGCGCAGAGGCAGTCAACGGCCTTATGATGTACTTGTACTCTGGTGAGGTCACTCAATATGACGTTTCTTGTGCTGAAGAATTATTGAAACTTGCCAGAAGGTACGTTCTGCTCCTTACTTTCACAGCTTATAATATACCATGTGACCCAAAAAAATGCCCCCTGTTTAGAAATCACCAAAAGTCGATTATCAAACCTATCATAGAATTATATCTCTGATCTAAGAGTGATGTTTGGATTTCTTCCAGCTGGTTGGAGTGAAAATGTGCTCCTACGGGGAATCAATCCAGGGATCTTCAGGTCTCCAAATATTCTCGCCACAATCCACTGCGCCACTCAAGCGCAATGAAATTTTGGAGAAATCTGAAGTCATTCAGATCTCTGGGCCTTTACCACGTGCAGAAGCCATGTTTGTTTTTTCATGTTCTGGCAATAAGCCTTCATCATAGCCATGCAATCATAAGCATCATACGTATAATATACGTATACGTATACATATATCATACTGCAATCATACGTATTAATAATTCTGCATCAGGTGACACGGGGAAATAATATTAAACAAGAGTGGTATACCACAATTGGGGTGAATCATTTTCTCCTTTAGTAATTATATCTTTCTGTTTGTTCAAGGTTTTCTCTTGACGTTCTTGCCGAAATGTGCTTACTCCTGAAAGGAGACAGTGAACTTGAAGAGAGGCTATACACTGAGAGAGAAGATTTGAGAACTCCTGATGTAAACGAAGTCGTGAAAACCCTATGGGAAGGTGAAGATACGGAGTATATGGATAAAGTTGATGCGGAAGAGCAAGACGAAGATGATGCAGAGGACTCGGTATTTGACGAAAATGATGCTGATGATCTCAGGTCTTTCTTTGTAACACAGAGAGAACAGGTAGTACCAGATGATCCTGAAATTGGTGGGCTGGAGTCTGGTAATATAGCTGATGATATGGCTTCATCCCAGGGTAGGTACGGTTCGATAACTGGTCGTCAAAATGGCTTGTTGGATGTAGGCTTAACGATCGACATTAGGGCATGGACAGAAAGAAAATCTTGTGATGTGGACGAGAGGTCTTTTACACCAAATGGAGTGCCAGTTTATAGGAAATCTGAAGCAGAACGTTTCTTGTCTACCGCTAATGATGAGAATGAACTAAGAATAGATGTTACCAAGCAGGTTAATGAACATTCTTCAACAATAAGCAGCCAAGATATGACGATGAGTGCTGCCAGGAATCAGACTAGGGGATCTATAGTAATGGATTCTGACAGCCCAGAAAAGCTACGAAATGGAGACTTTAATGAAGATGCAAATACAGAGACCGTCAATGACAACAGAATTCGACTGGATCATAGTCCAGCCCTGGAGATTTCTTGTGAAAAGACTGATAGAACAGGTGATGATATCCCTATGATTTCTGCTGATGAGTACGCGAATATTGATGTTGTTGATGAGCAGTCATTTCGAGCAATTTGTGACAGACACCAGAATGATGAAATAGCCAAGAACGGCACTTCTAAATCGGAAGACAGAGAAATTGAACCAAGTAGTAGTACTCATGTGGAGTTAGGTGAAGGTGAGCAGGCAGACAATGTTTTCATTGTCGATAACAACGAGGGAGAGAAACGAAGAGAGTTATCGATTACAATAAACAATGTTGAAAGATTAGGCTCAAATCGTCCACCAGACCTTAATGAAAGACCTAGGAACAGTGTTATAAACGTAAATGATTCTTCAGATAAACAGTCTATTAATCATGTGGAAGAGGATGAACTGACTCAAAAATTAAATGCGCAAAAATTTGTTGATGAGGACTATTTTGGTAGTGATGATTCACAAGGCCTTGATAATTGCATGGAGCTTGGCGAAGAAGAGCAGGAAGATAATGAACTTGGTAACAACGAAAACGAGGAGAAGGAAATTGAAGATTTTACAAATACTACGAATGAAATTGAAATTCGTGGCTCTAACGATTCACCAAACCCAAGTGAAGGATCTATGGACCGGGTTATCCTCGTACCTGCTTCTCCGGAAAAGCAACCTGTTAGTAATGAAGAAAAAGATGAAGTGGCGCAAGATCCTTTCACACAAGACTCTGTAGAAGAAAATTATTTTGACAGTGATGATTCAGAAGGCCTTGATAAAGCAATATGTCAAGTAGATGATGACTTTGAGATGACATCAGAAGGGAGCACAAATCTTGAATGCAGAGTGGATGATTTTGATGGTACAAAATTGGTGAGTTTCTTCATTAGAAATGATAAATTGGTTTGGAATAGAAATCTTCAGCGAAAGCTGATGTGTAGATGATCAAACTTTCCCCGTTCAACTTGCATAGCATAGGCTGCAAATCTTTGCAAAACTTTAAAATTAATCGTGTAAAATGTTATTACCCTTTTCTTTCAAATGAATTACTTGAAGGGAACTAACGTTTATTTGCCATAATGCCAGAGAGAGCATTGTGAGAATTGTGAGAATTACAGCGTTTTTTGTATTTCTGTTAATTTTTAAGTTGTGACGTCATCAAATTGCTAAATCATAAACCAGAAAAGCTACATAATTTTGCTTAATACAATATCGTAAACGTTCATATTTCATAAACTGAGGTTTTATCGAACATTCTATTGATTCCCCTCAATCAATTTAGAATTTATTGTGCTTTTAATGTTTGTCAAAGCTTTAGATATGACCTTTCATACGTCTTTTCATCAACACGCAAACGCTGTATTTCTGAAAATAATGACGATATCAAAAATTTGGTCTCTGGAAATATCTTAAATTACCTGAACTTCCCTTCAAGCAATTCATGTGAAAAAAGGGCAATACAATTTTGCACGATTATGCTTTAAATTTTACAAAGATCTGCCGCCTGTGCTATTTACATTATTACTATTTCTGTTACATAACCTCTGTATGCACAAAGAGCTACGAAATTTCTTTGAAAGGCAGAAACATACTGGAATACACCAATGTCTCTTTCTCCAGAGATTAATCGCTATATAGAGGAATGCATTCTTAATTCTTGTTTATCTACTGGGTGTACCAAAATGAACTTTCCTTTTTCGACAGCCAACTGCAGCGAAATGTTCGACTAAGTGTTTTCCCCATAACACTACAGCGAATTTTGGTACATCCAGTGTTTTCCCCATAAGCCATTTAAAGATATATTTGGCATAATTGTGCTCGAAGTATCGATGGGGTTTGAGGACTCACCCAAGTAATTTTTGTTCGGATTATGTATTTTTTTTTATATTCATCTAAAATATTACAATACATGATACAACCTGCTATACTTTCTAATTACTATACAACTATACAACACTACAGGGACGATACCACAGGGAGCAAAAGATAATGACTACCCCATGGCCATTACATAGAACATGCAACTGAATTACAACTAAATTTATAATTACAAAAAGCTACACATAAACGATTTTTACTGGTAAATACTAAGGCCTGTTTCACGTTGGATGTCAGACCAACATCGGCGCATGATGTTGAACAACAGCAACCCCAGCCCAGAGAACAACAGCGACAACCATTGCTGCCGCCACTGTTCCCCGTCCAGAATCCCCATTTCGCAAAGCCCTGCGCCCATGCTATAGGATCAGGGTGCCTTGGTTCGCAATTTTGTAGATTTGAATAAACAAATTTAGTGTGGATGAATTGTCATTCACACTATATATGCCTTGCATCAAACGTGGAACAGACGTACAAACAAACGAGAAAGAAAAAGAAAGAACGACACGACGTAGTGATTGTGTGGCATAAAACAAGATTTTGAAATTATCTTGGATTTTGGATTACGTATGGCCCCTTTTGCACTTTCATCATGTTTCTAAAAATACATAGTTTCAAGAAATGTTTGGACATTCAACCAATTAGTGTAAATATTCCTTTTTCTCTGTATACAGAAGTTTTTTATTTGCCTGGACCCCATAATTGATTACAAAGTCCACTTTGCAATCTAAGAAGTGTGTTGATGTCAGTAAGTTAGAAAGAAAGAAAGTCAGGCAATTGATTAACGTTTTTTTTTTAAAGGAAGGGACCTCATAATTTTATAGGAAGGAATCCGTTCTAATTTGGCGACGAAATTTTTATTTGAATAAAAACACCCATTGCTTACTGTCTATTGGACAACAATTTTACTTCGTCTATCACATGTTTTTTTATTAACGTTGTTTTACGGACAACTTGTCAGATTCAGTTTTCTGATGATTTTTCTTACCGTTTTATTTTAGATGGAAAACAAATTCATCTTTATCAGTCCAGACAGAACAACCCCAAAGCCATTGGAGAATACTTTCATGACCCCGCTGTTGTTTTCTACATATAAGGACAACACGCCCCAACCAAGGCTCCGCGAATTATCCAATGATATTCCAGTTTACGATAATGACCCTGTTACAGACGATGAACAGGATCACTCTGGCAATGAACCAAGGCTCCGTGAATCATCCGAAGATATTCCAGTTTACGATAACNATTTTATAGGAAGGAATCCGTTCTAATTTGGCGACGAAATTTTTATTTGAATAAAAACACCCATTGCTTACTGTCTATTGGACAACAATTTTACTTCGTCTATCACATGTTTTTTTATTAACGTTGTTTTACGGACAACTTGTCAGATTCAGTTTTCTGATGATTTTTCTTACCGTTTTATTTTAGATGGAAAACAAATTCATCTTTATCAGTCCAGACAGAACAACCCCAAAGCCATTGGAGAATACTTTCATGACCCCGCTGTTGTTTTCTACATATAAGGACAACACGCCCCAACCAAGGCTCCGCGAATTATCCAATGATATTCCAGTTTACGATAATGACCCTGTTACAGACGATGAACAGGATCACTCTGGCAATGAACCAAGGCTCCGTGAATCATCCGAAGATATTCCAGTTTACGATAACCACCCGGCTACTGACGACGAAAAGGATTACTCAGGCAATGAACCAAGGCTCCGTGAATCATCCGAAGATATTCCATTTTACGATAACGTCCCGGCTACTGAAGATGGAAAGGATCACTCAGGCAGTGAACCTAAAAATGTATTCATTAACTCGTTGAAAGCTATAGATCTCACTGATAATGAAGAGAATTTAACTGATGCAAGTATGAGATCAACAGCTATATCGCCAAGGCCGACTAGAAATGAACGGCGAAATGATGACGTAGATTCAAGGGATGAAGGAGGCAGATCAGATGCCGTTATTGACTTATGTGACGATGTTTCTATGGATGAACCTCCTTTTCATGCTGAGGCAAATATTGCTGATGAATCTCCAAAAGTAGGAGCAGAAGATAGGAGCTTTAATTGTGGAGATATCGAGTTTAATGTTGATCAAGAGTCATTTCTTGAAAAGCACCAAGACAGCGACGATGATTTATCTGAACCTGCATCTCCTTGTGTCACAAAAACACAATGTGAGCGTAAACTGTCAAATGAAGGTAGTGAAGGGAATTCCCAAGGAAATAGTCAAATTGCTAATAAAAATCTCTCATATGATAATTCGGGGTCGTCGAAAAATGATCTGATTGATATAGAAGCGGACGTGCCAACCTTGTCTAGTGAATTTGGGGAAGAAAGGGACAAAGAGTCACCAAATTCTTGTAGATATGGGGCAATAGATTCGGGAAATTCTAGCGACGAAGTTATCGATACTACACCGAAGAAGAGCCGCCAGAAACACACAACAAGTAGAGGGAGTCCGATGATTAATTTGGAAATAGAATCTCCTGTGTCTTCTTCCGGAAAATGGTTACAGGCGCACAGTGAGATAATCCCTGGCGCTGCAGAGGCTTCTTCCAGTAGAGTGCTTTCACCTAGGAGAAAATCAACGCCAAAGGGTGGAAGGAGGGCAAATCTTGTATCCGCAAGCTCGACTGTTTCTGACGAGGAAACTAATAAGCGTAGAAGAAAAACAAAAATGACAAAATCTACTCCTTCAAGGAAAAAGTCTCCGCCAAAAAAGCGTACGAAACAGGATACAACTTGTCATTCTAGAAAGGGTGCGTTCAAAGAACTATTGAAACGTGTTTCGAATGAGATCGATCGTCGGGAGACGTCGGATAGTGATGTTGCTATTGGTTGTCGAAAGGCGACAAAATATCCCAGCACAAGTGACGAAATCGAGGAATTGCAAACCAGTAGGACTTTTTCTGAGGTTGAGGCTTTGAGCCCAAATCAAAAGGCATCGAATAGTCCCAGCACAAGTGACGAAATTGAGGAATTGCAGACCAGTAGGACTTTTTCTGAGGTTGAGGCCTTGAGCCCAAATCGAACCTCGCAGTTATACAGTTTGAGCATGGATAAGGACAATAATAGCAAAAACAGCTGTGGAAGAACTCACGAAATATCAAGAAATAGAAGGACTGTAGAGAGGTTTGATGCTACGGTAGGTAGCAACAGATCACCCAGCAACGGTAGCCAGTTAACAAAATCGTCAGTCGAAGCGATTGATTTAAGTGGCCATTCTGCAAATGATGAGCTACCGATGGATGTTGAAGATCGTGAATTTGAGGATGATTGTGTTGTGTCATATCCAAGCTTTTCGCAGTCATTTGGAGATGACGGTGGTTTTAATGTTGATATCTGTACGCAAGGTCAAGCAGGAGATAATCGTAGCTTGAAAGGTAGTCAGACACAAACTTCTACTGTGTGTCATGGCCTAAATGCAGGTCCAACTTTAGATACTAATAATGACAGTATACATTCTGATAGGAACGTTACCATTTCTCACAACGATCTCCCTGCTATTTCCTCCATCGATGACGGGGGTTTTAATTGTGATATAGCTGGTGATGTTGTTACTGATGATGGAGAATCTAATGTCGGCAGCCCGTCAGTTGTTAAAGTCGCTGCATGGAAGCGTTCTACAAAGACTAGTATTGCCCGTCAAAGGATACGTATCTCATCGGATACGGAACCTGGAGTTACAGAAACGAGGTCACCTTCACTGAAAATTAGTTCACATTCGCGTGAAATGAATTCTTCACTACAGGAAGCGTGTACACCTTTGTCAGACGCAACCTCTCATTTACCAAGAAATGTGCCTCTCCGACTTGATGTAAACTGCGAGAATTTAACCACAAACGAGGAATCAAGGGACGAAAATGATATCTCGAACCTTGGAGACCTTTCTTCCTTGAACTGTGATAGCGAGTTTTTGACTGAAGACAATGAAGATGCAGGTCAGGGCTTTTCTTCTGTCTCTGAACACATGCACGATAACAATGAAACTCTGCAGGGGCAAGAACCCTTGATTGCTACACCACAAGTGCATGCTCCTACGAGCGTTAGAGACACACCAAGCACCGCTGTTAGAAATTTTAAGCATGGAATTGGCGTCCACCCAGAAACTGGAGATGCAGTAACACCAATGTCGGATTATGACTCGCTGAGTACACCAGCTTTAACGGTACGTATCTTCATTGTTAAAGAAATTACGAAATTTGCCGACTGACCAAAATGAACTAGCCCTGTTTGAAATATCACCAAAACAAAGGCTGATTGTGCTGTCGGCTTTAGCATTTTTTCTTTTGACTATTGTGTCGAAAACCAATTTTTTTCAGGGCGGATACCCTTTTCATTCCTATGGCTTAAAGATTGTGAAACTGTTCCTAAGTTCAATTAAAGGCCTGATTACACGAGGAGGGCTAGTCCTGCTAGCAGGGCTGCCTCGGTGACCAGGGATGAAATGTTGCGTGCGATTACATGGAGTAATTCACCGCAGGGATGCAAAGTAATTTTGGCGGAAAAATTAAATCATTCGCACTATGGCGGCTTTGTGCATGCGCATTTAAAAACTTTGGGAAGCCAGCCCTGTTTCAAGCCCTGCCAAGCGATTACATGAGAAAAACGCCCTTTTTCATCCCCTCGAACAGGATCAGCCCTGTTATGCAGAAGTGGGATCCCAGCTGCCAGGGCTGGCTCACTTGCAATATAATTGCGTTTCAGATATAGTACATGTCTTCTATTGACAAAAGGATCTCGCTTAAAATCGTCCACCTGCGTCCACCTCGGATAACAGGGCCAGCCCTGCTCATGTAATCAGGCCCTTAGTCTTTTAGCGCTCTAGAATTGCAAGTCAAATGAAAATTTCTCAACCCTCTTTTGTTAAAATTACCTCTCAAACAAACCCGGTGGTTGTTTGACTTTGATTTTTCATACTTTTGGGATCGCCAGCATTGTGCGAGATTGCTGGAGGTAGAAGTAGTATTTTGGCCACGTTGGAAATGTTAGCGTAAGAAAGACGTGATTGAGTCGTAAGATTCCGTACACATCTACTTGCTTTAAAATGTCGCTTTCTTTTTACAGAAAAGGGTAAAAGGATTTGGAATACGGAAAATTGCTAAACGACAGATGGCCGGAAAGATGCGAGAGATCTATAAGATGCAACATGGCTGTTAGTATTNTGAAAATTTCTCAACCCTCTTTTGTTAAAATTACCTCTCAAACAAACCCGGTGGTTGTTTGACTTTGATTTTTCATACTTTTGGGATCGCCAGCATTGTGCGAGATTGCTGGAGGTAGAAGTAGTATTTTGGCCACGTTGGAAATGTTAGCGTAAGAAAGACGTGATTGAGTCGTAAGATTCCGTACACATCTACTTGCTTTAAAATGTCGCTTTCTTTTTACAGAAAAGGGTAAAAGGATTTGGAATACGGAAAATTGCTAAACGACAGATGGCCGGAAAGATGCGAGAGATCTATAAGATGCAACATGGCTGTTAGTATTATTATTTTCATTTTTAACACCTATTTCCATTTTATGTCGACAAAAAGACTAAATACTAATTTGAACTACAGGCGCTAAATTCTGGGCATTGCAACATTTCTGAGACGTATGATTGGCTTTCTGAATAGCGACCTCGCCAATAGATGATTGCGTTAAAGGTGACCTGAAACGAATTTTTTTATTTGCGAAAGCCAATGGCCTGGTTGAACAACGAAGAACGTCGCTTTCAGTTTTTCCATATCATGTTTTATTTTGGAATTATTCTCCATTTTATGATTTTAGCTAATGACGTCATTTTGTTTGCAAAAAGGCAAGAAAACAATTGATATTGACAACATTTCTTATGAAAAAGCCCGAAAACTCAAAGCTTTGGCACTGGACTTTCTTTCATGAGATATATGACATTTCTGGGCAATTTTTGTCGCACAAACATGCTTCAGCAGCAGGCTTAATTGCAAACATAGTCAATGTCACTGATTTTGCTACTCTCTGGTTATACTTTCCTTATAAATATGCAAACAAAATGACGTCACCACTTCAAGACACAAAACAGTGAATAACTCCGAAACGAAATAAAATACCACAAAACTTTGAACGGTGTCACTAATGAAACCATTTAGTCACTTCCTTTTGCAAATAAAAATGTTCATTTCAGATCCCCTTTAAGGCTGGCGTCAAGGAATTTTTTAATATGCAGATGAAAAGGGTATGCCGGTTGCAAAGGCACATTTAAGCTCTTGATTTATCTGTGAAATCTTTTCATTCTAACACTTGAAGGTGTTGTGCCGCCATGTTTTAATCCACTGACTTTGCAACCAGAATGTCTGGCAGATGAGGTTCCATCAGCACCTCTTGAGCGTCATGACGAGGGGTCGCGGACTCGATTAGCGCTTAGCTACTTCTGCGATACCAGCGCTTGGCGGTAAAAATCGCAACTCCCCTTCACCCTTCACTTGCTTATATTAGATGGCACGATGACGTCAGGTTGCTTAGTTTCTGCTCTGCCTAGTAAGTCTATTGTCAATTTTTCTTAGTCCAGAATTGGGAAGAGCCACCACCGAAAGCACAAAGAAAGACGAAACAGAAGAAAACGAAAACGGATGTGGGAAAAAGGAAAGCTGGTAGTGCTAAAGGGAAAGTAGTTGCACATGATAATGAAGAGACAGGCCAATCTTCTTCAAGGTACATGTCAGGTTTAATGGTCTGTAGAAATTAAGCTTCAAGTTGACGAATATTATCTGCAGAGACATAGTCGACATGCTACATGACTTTATCAATGTGCTTTCGAAAATGAGAGTAAGGAAAAAGTAAAGGTTTTCAAGAAATTTTGTTTTAGTGGGTTTGAAAGTATTTTGTTTTTTTTTTCTTTAAAGAAGAGTTCAATTTGAAAGACAGGGAAGCTGATTAGATAATTTGCGTAGTGACTTGCATTGATTGACAACCGACCTTCGAAAAGGAATGTTTCTTGTAAAAAGTGGCCTGCATTTTACTGCTTTTGGAGTTGGTCTCTTTACAAAATTATCATCGCAAAGGCAAGTTTCTCCCAATTTTCTAGAACTGAATTTCTTCTTTGCTTTCAAAATCAGCCTGCCTTCATTGAATTATTTTATTCCTGCAGGTCTGGTTGACAATTAAAGCGTGTACTTTCTCGTTTCAAAATAGCGAGGCAGACTATACGAGCAATTTCATGCAACTTCTCGGACATTTCCTAAAGAACTATTTAATTGTGCCGCGGAATTTATTACCAAAATAAGATGGTGTGGTGTTTTACTACCTCTGTGACGTTATGCCTACTGAAACAACCGGCCTAACCGCAAACCTATTTCACGTGTTCATGATCAAACATGCATATCATAACCTTCCCTGTCTTTACTGTACATATGTTCCATCCTTTTAGTTCGAATGAGGAAGGACAAATGACGTTCGAAGGTGGAAACTGTAGCGACGATGAAACTTCATCACAGTCTTCAAGGACTGAGGAGGTAATTTAGATCATGTTGGGACAGCTGATTAACCATTTTATCTTTTCCCACTTTTTACCTGTTTTCCTGTTTCCCCCTCCCCCTGTTTTCCCTTTCGTTCTCCTTTTCTGGTACTGCAGTGCTGAGTTAATCATCCATGGTATAATTTGCCTTATTCCATGGTTTATTAAGATTTATAATCGACTGTAGGAAAATCAATGCTTCAACAATCNTTAATCATCCATGGTATAATTTTCCTTATTCCATTGTTTATTAATATTTATATTCGACTGTATGAAAATCAATTCTTCACCAATCGACTGAAATCAGCACATGCTAGTTTTACGAAGTCCTCCTTGACCTGTCCTGACCTGACCTGACCTGACCTGACCTGACCTGACCTGACCTGACCTGACCTGACTTGACCTGACCTGACCTGACCTGTCATATAAACTTTAGCCAAGATCTGATACAGGCTCCTTTCACATTGTTAACTACAAATATCCTTTCTATTTTGTCACAGAATGAAGAAAGCTTAGCCGAGAAGTTACTGAAATTTATAAAAAGTAACACAGATTTGTACCAGAAAATTCTCACGTATCAAGTGAGTATGAACAACATTGTTTTGATTATGAACAACATTGCTCTGAAGAACATATCGGGTGACCCAAAAATACTTCACGAGCTAGATCTCTCTTGAGCTAGATTTCTCTCGAGCTAGAGCTTTACTTCTCTCTGAAATCAAACGTTATTGACAATGGCTTTGTATCACTGTTTAATTGAAAGGCATGGCTATCTTTTGAGATGCTGCATGGTTATTTTAAGCTATGATTACCGCCTGAAAAACCAGATTCCAAGAAAATTTCGAATCCTACATTTCTCATTTAGAATGAAATAATCGCCATCCTTTCCCAGTCAACAGTTTGTGAAAACTTAACATAGAGATGGATTTGAAGTCGTCTAGGGAAATCTATTTTTTTTTTAAATGGCTGTTCTGTGTGCCTTATTCAAATTTCGTTCTTCAATGCAAATTTGCAATTCGGCTTTTTTCATATTTCAACACATAGACTGGATAAAGAGGGGAAAGAACGAATGAATTACCATATTTTTGAAAATGGTTTTTTGGACGGTAGTCATAGCTTAAACTGGCCAAGCAACATCTCAAAATATAGCTAGGCCCTTCAGCAGAGGCCGATAACATTTTTTTCTTCCTGGGAACGGCAAAAATTTCGTCAAAACCTCCTGCGAAAATTCTTTGATTTGACATTGATTCAGTGGATTTTACAGCGTAATTGTTGTAGGTAGAATATAGTTCACTTCACATGCTACTTGTTGAAATTTAACATGTTCATAAACCAACAACTTAAGGTTTAAACATAACATAACATAAAACAAACACTTATATTGCATACAAGTTAAAGAATGAATNTTTAGAAATGGCTTTTTGGAGGGTAGTCATAGCTTAAACTGGCCAAGCAACATCTCAGAATATAGCTAGGCCCTTCAGCAGAGGCCGATAAAATTTTTTTCTTCCTGGGAACGGCAAAAATTTCGCCAAAACTTCCTGCGAAAATTCTTTGATTTGACATTGATTCAGTGGATTTTACAGCGTAATTGTTGTATGTAGAATATAGTTCACTTCACATGCTACTTGCTGAAATTTAACATGTTCATAAACCAACAACTTAAGGTTTAAACATAACATAACATAAAACAAACACTTACATTGCATACAAGTTAAAGAATGAATGCTAGGTTGGTGGCTCAAAAAAAGGTACAATAGCGAATGTCAAAATACAAGCCAAGATTCTGCTTAATTAAAGTTACCTCAGCAATTCAATTTTGTTTTCTTGATAACAATTATAATAAGTTCTTGTGTTTTGACGGCAGCATAAAAATCTTGCCAAAAATTTTCTGGGAACGGCGTTCCTCTGTTACCACACTTTATCGGCCTCTGCCCTTCAGCTATATGCTGATACCTTGGTGAAATGCATTATTCATGTCCATTGTTTTCAAAGAAGAGATCATTGTTCTTCTCATGATGGGGGCGATTGCACCCCCTTTCCCCTAGTGTCTGCCACAGCTCTCTATCAGTTGCTGCCATTGTGGTTTCGGGAACTCTCGTATCAAGTGAGAATCCGCGGAGTACGTCTTTTTTATCAAAGAGAGAATAACTTTGTTTTATTTTTCTGATATTCATTTGACCCTATTTCTAAGTGGCTCATAGTAGAAACCTGAATTAGGCTTTCTTTTCAAAGTTGTAAGACATTTTTCATTTCATTTTTAGAAACTGAACCTAGATGATTTCTTCCAAGCTGTTAAAGAATCAGGGATCAAATGTTCAATACATCGACTCATGGACTTTTTGGATGAACAAGTAAGTTTATTTTAGCTTATGCTCAAAACATTTCTGTTTTAGGGTAAGCTGGGAGCGACTTCTTTCTCCACTACCATTTACTTTTTACCTTTTTACTTTTTACCGTTTGCATATTGTTGGACCTAAAGGCTGATTTCCAGTCAGTGGAATTTTCCGAGCGGGCGGAATTTTACACAATCAAAAGTCACTCAATCTCAAATTTCTATTCAATTACAAAGCAACATTTTCTCTCGTAGTCAAAGGAATTTCCGCCCGCTCGGAAAATTCCACTGACTGGAAACTGGCCTTAATTCAAATTTTCAGTCAAAAGTGTCGTATAACCTGATTACAAAATTTGCAAATGAAGCACTTCTAAATTGAGTTACCTTGAAAAGTTGGGATGGCTTTCAAGATTGTTCTATATATGTTTTCACGGATCGACGTTCGAAACGTTTGTACTTTGTGGGTGACCCAATACTTTGAAATGTAGCAACAGACCTTTTTGCTATTCTGCAAAGGAATATGGCGTGAACGACATTTTTGTGCATTTTAAAGGACATATGTTACGCACGTTAGTGGTTATTGCAAAACAAAGATAACTTTTTTTCTCGTTTTTTTTTATTGCAATGAAAATTCAGCCTCGTTCTGACATCTATTCATGAGCCCTGTTTTGTAGCACAGGTGACATTCGTCTTGCAACACATAATCAACGATTTTTTTCAAAATAATTAATATATCAAATTAAAGCTGAAATTCTCCCGTTTCTTATGGTGTAATTTGATTCTGAGTTTGTTTGGTTTTGGAAGGGTGGTTGATCAACGAGGAAGGGGAAATAATTTGAAAAAAGCGAATGCCACATACGAATGTCACCTGTGCTCCTTCTTCGTGGATCNAGGGTAATAAACTTTTGACGGTGGGTTTGTTGTTTACAACACGCACGTTAAATTAACGATAAAACACAGACTATACTGTACAATGCACTCTGCTGCAAGCTGCTGCAGCACAGGTGACATTCGTCTTGCAACACATAATCAACGATTTTTTTCAAAATAATTAATATATCAAATTAAAGCTGAAATTCTCCCGTTTCTTATGGTGTAATTTGATTCTGAGTTTGTTTGGTTTTGGAAGGGTGGTTGATCAACGAGGAAGGGGAAATAATTTGAAAAAAGCGAATGCCACAGACGAATTTCACCTGTGCTCCTTCTTCGTGGATCAACCACCCTCCCAAAACCAAACAAACTCAGAAACAAATTACACCATAAGAAACGGGAGAATTTCAGCTTTAATTTGATATATTAATTATTTTGAAAAAATTCGTTGATTATGCGTTGCAAGACGAATGTGACCTGTGCTTGTTGCAAGACGAATGTCACCTGTGCTCTGTTTTGTTTTCTTTCAACCAATTATATGCGTGACATATGTCCTTTAATTCGAAAGATTCGAGTGAGATCGGCGGGAGACCTTCTATCGCTATTGTGTGCATTCGAAAATTCGACAAATTTCTACAAATTGTCATCCCAGATGAAGCGAAATCAAAAAGTAAAAGCAAGTTTTCCATATTTTTGAAAATATCTGCAGAAGGTAGAATGTACCAAAATGTCCATGAAGTCAGGATTTGTTAAATGGTCTGTTATGGATGTTTAACTACTGACTTGTACCGGGTCAGTCAGAAAAATATAAAGACGTTTGAAAGCCTGTAGCTCTCAAATCATTTATCAGATTTCTATAAACTAATAATACTTGTCTAGCTAACATATCAACTTAGATAAGAGAATTTAGTTTGCCAAAATTGATTGTATCATTCTCAAATTGCAAGCAATTTTCTACAAATGCTTCATCTCAAAAATTTTCAAACAGGGCTAGAATCCTTGATCATATTAGACTCACAGCTATCATAATCAACTCTATTTGCCTATCTTATCGCTCAAACATTTACTATAGGCTGCTGTATAATCGTATACACTTGAGACTGTCATTCAGCCTTTTTTTTTATTTTCTATTATTACAAGGCTGGATTGTTAGCAAACCTGATCAAAGATTTTAGGCCTGTTTTGAAGGACTTTCAGATTAATAATTTTTGTCAAATCGCTTGTGATTTGATAACGATACGACCGACTTTGACAAAAAGTTAATATGTTAGCTACACAGCCAGTATCATTTTTTAGGAACCTGAAAAATGCTTTGAGAGCTATTCAAACGTCTATACATATTCGACTCACCCGGTAGAGATGCCAAGGTCTTTCTGCGATGCGATTATTTGCGGCAAAAAGATCCTTGTCGCTGCACCTCGTCCCCTCCGATATAAACCCATCTTTAGCCTAATATGTTATGGCTATTGATTTTTTTATCTTCATTTTATATGCCGAAATTAAAGAATTTTAAATGCAAATCTTTCAAAGGGTCCTCTAATCAGCTTCTACTGGCAGGTGTTATAGGCTAGTTGTAAAATATTATAGCCAACATTACTGCGATGTTTGCTACACAATATTTCATACTGATGAATTCTTTTGTTTGCTTTACTATCATTTTTCACGCCCTGCAATATTATGAGAGCAATCCTAGTGAATGAGGGTGGCGCACTTAAATTGACACGCTGTGCTATTTGATATTCATGAAACCAAACGCATAGGTTTGTTGGACATTGAGGTCAGGATTATTGATCAAGTAGAAGCCTGCCACTACAGTAGTCTACGTCAACCAGATATTTCTTGTTTTTATGTATTATTTTGATTATGTATTTTGTGAAATGTTTTTGGCTTGAGCGCTTCTATCACTATTGTGTTCATTCGAAAATTCGGTAGATTTCTACAAAATGCAGAAAGATATTGCTAGCTTCAGACTCCTGTGCAAATAGCTTAAAAGGTCTATCCCCCCTTACTCCAAATTTGAGGTCCAGTTTTCTATAGGACGCGTAATGTCGACTTTGATCAGGAGGTTGAATTTGATCACTCAGCCTCTCACAAGTTTAATCTCTTCTCTGTCAAAGCTGCCACTATACGGGGGCCATTGACCAAAGTAAATCCAAAGTAGCATGATCAAGGCTCATAAGATTAATTTTATGCACACCAGCAGCTAGAAGCAAACTTATTCAGACCTCATTGCATTTATAAGGTAATAATCACCTGAATATTTAAAGAAGGCTGCTAGAGTGCTGCTCATGTCCTAACTTTATAACTGCCTATCGCAAAGTATATTTGCTGACCTAAAAATAACCATTGAGTTTTCACTTACCGATCAAAGTCTGCTGGGTCACTTTGAGCACTTGTTCATGGGTGCAAAATAAGTGGAAAATAGCTCCAAAATCTGATGCACAATGCTAACATCTGATGCACAATGCTCACAAGAACAATTTGTGTTACATTTCTGTATTTCTGATCGGAATTATGAGGAAAGAACATAAAGATTGATCGAAGCCACCCCGCTTGACGCTAAATCCTATTCTATTCTAGGCAGATTACAGAATAATAGTTATCGCTATTGATAAACTGATAGACGCTCAAACTACGGTCTCGGTTTGGTGCAAGTCTCGTTTTGATGTGCTATTACTGGGACTCATCGTAATCAGTCTAATTCTATTCCAAAATTATTCCACTACTATTCTACAATTCCAACGGTTTAGAATTTCTTCGAATTCCTCTGATATCCTTACAACGAGCTGATAAAAAATTCTTCATCCATACATCATCATCATCATCATCATCATCATCATCATCATCATCATCATCATCATCATCATCATTATCATCATCATCATCATCATCATCATCATCGACAGTGACTATCAAAGATACGTCATAAACCTCCGGGAGAGTCGTACGTCAACCCCTGTTATTACTTGGAGAACTCATAAAACCAATTTATCCCATTAATTAGCTGTGGTAATTAACTATGCAAACATCGAATCATCCCAAGCTTAATTGTAGTCTTGAGATCAACTTTATAATACTATTTTGCTCTTCAAATCTATCTAATATAAGCATGGTAATCCTATACAAAATTGCATGGAAGTTTACAGTACACTCTTTTTTTTATGAGAAACAGCTTATAAGAACCGGTAGGCTCAATGTTTTAAAACTTAAGGAACTACCCTACCTGAATTAAAAGAGCTAAGAAACTTTTGTAATTTGTCGCTTTAATTTTTCCAGCTCACTCGAAAATGTTTTGACACTGCACAATAATAGTAAATGTTTTGACACTGTTTTGAGTGCGAATTATGTTATAGCATGGGTTGAGGTCTTACAAAGTAATTTGGAAGCTTTTAGTGGCTCTATCTACACTAAGGACGTTAAAAACACACATAAGAAACTTTTGGTAGCAAAATGGCCCTAAAATTTAAGAAACTGCCTATCAACCCTGGACCTTAGTTTCTTATTAAAAATTGAGCGTATTGTTCAATTTTAAATACAAATACCGGAAATTACGAATGTAAAGCATACACACCTAGCATGGGCACAAAATATTAATTGGTTGAAAAATTGACTTGCCCCTGCGCAAATAAGTCTATCAGATCACTTAAAAATCAAAACAAGCGCAAATTAGGCACACTTTGCTCGTTTTTACCATCCTTCGCAATGTTATTTTCTGTGGAATGAATTCGTACTTGGAAATCGTAAGATAATCAATTTTCAATAAAGTTTTGAGATTAAGTTCCATAAACACAACCGCAAGTTGTGCACCATAATTATAACTAGAACAACATCTGTAAATATTTGGACAGTATTTGGGGCAGGATGCAACTCATTACAGGATTAAAGAGGCTAAGGTTAATTTTGAATTAACGTAACACAGCCTTTGGTGATTGTACATCTACGATTTGCTACGATCTTATTATTCCAAGAACTGGCTAAACAAATTATCCGATTAATCATATATGATTAACTGTGCAAAGATCAAATTAAATCATTCCAAAAGACGTCCAAATTTATCTGCCTTAAAAAGGGTGATTACAAGTAAGACAGTTGTTAGAATTATAAAGCCAAATAGGACAAAGAAAAAATCTAAACATGCCATTGTTTCTTTGGCTTTGTTTTGTTGGTACACGTGCCGAGATCATCAAATACAATGGGTTATGCATAGACCTATGGGATCTCGTCTTTGATATCAGTTCATACTTATTATCGTGGAAATGGTCTTGCTCCGGAATATCTGTCTAAGCTGTTTATAAAGAACTCAGCCCAAAATACGCTGAGGCTGAGAAACACCGAAACTGACTTGCGTGTTCCACTTTTCAAAACGTCAAATGGGCAGAAGTCTATTTCATTTCGTGGACCTAAGCTTTAGAACAAATTAAGCTTGGATGTCAAACATGCACCCTCTTTTCCTACCTTCCAAAAAAAGGTTAAACGAGCCATTGCAGAGAGTTTGATTTCACTTTTCCTTTGATTTAATTTCGTTAAATTTTGTTATGGACATTTTTAGTTGTTTGATTGCTATTTGACTTAAGTTAGCACAATCTGTAAATTAGGTTTTTACTTTGTAGTCTTATTGCACGGCCCCCTGTAAAGCAGTCTCCACATGACTGCAGTCTCCGTGGTTAAATAATATAAAATGAAAACGAATGAATGAAGTTTAATTGCAAGACTCCAGTTTACATTAATGGGAATCTAAGCATATGAAAATGGCTCAAGCCACTTGCAGTCAAATTCTAGCCTATCAGGTATCCGTATTTCCTGTTGACGTAGATAAGTTACCCAAATATGGTTCGGCACGTGTCGCGGCCTATTGTCTTCGCACAGCTATTTTTATCGAAGGATTATATATGCTTAGATTCCCTTTAATGTTGACTCGATGTTTTCATAGTTGATTAATTGGGTCTGCCAAGCAACCGAGCAGCAAGGATAGTAACAAACAGCCCATACGATGCTTCTGCTGCTTCCCTAATACAGAATCTTGCCTGGCCAACCATCAGTAATATTATTAGAAAGGAGACAGCCGCTCTATAACTTACAAATCCTTGAATTCGCTAGCCCCCGACTACTTGAGAAAATTATTCACAAAATGTTCCGACGATAGAGATCGGTTTCTGTGATCTACAGAAACTGATATCAGGATACCGTTATTAAGAACACTTAAATGGCGAAAACGCCTTTTCTTGTCACTGGGCCAAACTATGGAACAGTTTAGTGAGAGAGACTAAATTGGCACCTTCCCTGAGGTTCTTCAGACAGCAACTATAAACGGGGGTGCAGTCTTAATTTTATGTTTACTTTCTTTTTTCATGGACTTGTATTATATTGTAAATTATATATTTTAACTGCTTACGTTCTTAATTTAATGGTTTTTTTAGTTTTTTTTTTAACAGATCAGTTTGAAAAATATGTCAATGAAACTTGTTAACCTGTATAAATATTTTAAAATGAAAAATAAAATAAATCAGAGGACCCAACTAGAATGTTTTCATACTTAGTTAGCAAATTTTTCGATTACTATTCGCCCAATGACATTTTTCGATAGGCGATCAGAAATTTTCTACTGCGCATGTGTTGTCATCGCGAATTTTTATGACAATCGTCTGGAAAAGCGTCTGTCCAGTGAAGATCAGCCTTAAGTCATAGAATTTAGTTCAACTCCTTAAAGATATGCTTCTCGACATGAAGGAATCCCTTGAGTTAAATTTTAAAACTTTAAAGGTGCTTGTTCGCTTGAGGTTAAAACGCTGGATGAAAAGAATGATGTTCAAATACCATGTTACTTGTCAAATGATTAGCGGGTCCTAATCTCACCCGTGCTGTTGTTTATGCCAGACCAAAATCTGGAATAAATTTATACATTCTTAAAACTGAGGTTGTAGGCTTTTCTGATTCTGTTCAATCACCATATTTTCTGGCTGAGGAAATTTATTTAATAATGATAATGATAACTGCTAAATCTCCTTTTCAGAGCAGTCACATTTAAACTGAACTTAACACTGGTAAATAACTAAAACAAAACAGTAAATAACTAACAATAAATAACATACTAACTACATACAATTGATGACTAATAATCAATAACTATAACAGAAGAACCAAACACAGACAATGTGAACATGAATCCCACTATGTACAGAATCAGCGAATATATAATAAATAAATAATTAAACTACGATAAATAGGGAAGATTTACAAAACACGACGTTTCGAGCATATACTCGTTATCAAGTCACTCGAAATCAATCGAGCCGAGCAAAGAGAAGGTAAGATTGGACAGACAGGAAAGAATCAGCGAATCTTTGCTATATATTTTCTTGAATTGATATTTAGATCTTAGGACCCATAAGCTTCTTGTTCGATTATCAAGGTAGATTCGATTATCAATTTCCCACGTTTTCAACATAAGAGAACCTTTGGTCACAAAAAGAATTGTTTTGGGAGATCTTTTGGGAGAGGCATTAGGAGATCGTTAATATAGATTAGAAAAAGGAGTGGACCAAGACATGAACCCTGTGCTACAAAGCAATCAACCCTCTGTAAATTTGAGGATACGCCATTAACCTTGAAAAATTGAAGTTTGTTTCGTAGATAGGACTTGAACCAAGAATGCTCATGACCATCTATGCCACATTTCTTCAGTTTTGCAAGTAAAATTTGATGATGAACGGTATCAAATGCTTTTTTAGGTCGATAAATACCATTGCGGTGTATTATTTTCCGCTATCCATATTAACATACCAATCGTCAGTGCTATTTAACAAGCAAGTAACCACAGAGTGTAGAGACCTGAAGCCAGTCTGGTGTGCGAAGTTTGTTTTTTTCCAAGTATTCGTAAACCTGGTTGTAAGCCAGCTTTTCGAATATTCTAGACAAGAAAGGGAGAACTGATATTGGTCTGTAATTGGAACGATCATCTTTTTCTTGGATTACTCAGCTTAAAGCAGTTGACTTGATTAACAAAATAGTATTGTAAAGTTGACCTGATAAGCTAATTTTGCCAAGATTTTTGTGTAATGAGATCTTAAATTATGAGTTATGTTCCACATAATATGGTTAAGAGACATAATTTTGACGGCTTACTTTAACCCAAATTATCCATTGGATTTGGTAGAAAGATAAGGGCAGATTTTGTGACAATAGCATCAGCTGCTCTTGATTGACACACCATTTCAAAGCGATTATCAATCGAAGACAAAGGGAATTCTTTTTTTATGTTCAATTAAAATTTTTACGAGAACAAGCTACTTAAGACCCTATATATTAATTAATTTACAAAACACTACAGGGACTATACCACAGGGAGCAAAAGACAGCGACTACCATGGCCATTACATAAAGACATGCAACTAATTAATAACTAAATAAACAACGACAAAATTTTACACATAAACGATTAAATACTGATAAATACTAGAACCTGTTTCATATTGGATATCAGGCCAGCATAGGCGCATGATCCTGAACAACAGAAACCCTGGAATTCTCTCAATCAACAAGTCAAAACAGACAAAGCGGTAGAAGGATGCCCTGAAACCAATGCAAGCGAAAAGGGGCTGTTAAGAGAAGTCAAGAGTGTGTATCGAAAGAAGAAGGATTGGTCTCAGTACCTGCCTCGGACGTTTTATTTATCTACAGGGTGTCCCAAAAAACATGTGCGCCGTTTGAATGGCTGCTGCGGAGCAGCCATGAAGCTAATTGTTTCGTTTCAAGCATTTTTCAATAGAAGAGATTTTAGCTTAAAGTTTGAAACCATGTTTGAGTAAATCTGATATGATAAGTAGTTGCTGATTTATGGAGCAAGAAAGTCAAAATTACCGGTTGCCTCAAAACCAAAGGATTAATATTCTCTATTTAACGTCAAATCAAAGAAATCGAGTGAAAAAACACACCAAGCCCGGTTTTCTCATTTGCACGAAAGAAATGCATAGTCATAATTTTTACTTTGTGATAACCAAGAAAGCATAGCATATCTAAGGGTTGCTAGAAATGTTGATGGGCAACACAAGTGCTGCCGGCCATGACATGCATCCATCAGCTATTTTGCTTCTCTAAAAACGTCAAGAAGTCCTTTTTAATCAACAATATTGCTTTCCATAGGCTTCCTGGTAAATATTCCTGAGTTATGTGGTCATTAATTACTCTCAAATGTGTTTCCTGGTACAAATGTGAAATTGAAGTCCATTTAATGTTAAAATTCAAGTTGCAAGGTTAAGTACAGAGAAAAGATCCTCTGGTTTTGAAACACCCAGTGATTCTGACTGTCTTTCTCCATAAACCAGAAACTACTGGTAAGATTTACTCAAGCTTTGTATCAAACTCTAAGTTGAAGTCTCTTCTATTCACAAATGTGAAAAACGAGGAAATTGGATTCATGTCTTTTTCACAGTAGCTATTCAAACAGCACAGATGTTTTTGGGACACCCTGTAATTCAGGAGCTGAGCGGTAGGCCTTATAATTCTCGTATACTTTGGGTGTAGTTGAAACGCCTAATGCTAAGCTTCTGAATTAGATACATGAAATCCGCAAAGCAGTTGTTTACATCTATCCTTCTTCTGTCGATATTTACTCATGTTTCTTTTAACAACCGCCTTTCGCATGCACAACGCGACAGATTGCCACACTTGTTTCAGGGCATCTTTTGCCCCGTCGTTTGTTTCATTTGCTGCTTGAGAGAATTCTCTTTGTCTGCGATCACTAATCGCTTTGAATTGGCGTGTCTATCACCGGCAACTGATGGATGCTATTGCTACAAAATCTGCCCCTGTTGGTAGATAATGGTATTCCTTGTAAGGCTGTGTTAGACTGACTACACGAGTCTCAATTTTCCGCATTGAATTGAATGATGCCTACAGCTTCAAACTGAGAGAAAATAAAAACATCAGATTAAAAACATCTAACGAATACAACGAATCATGTCATCAGTCTAAGGCTGTGTTAGCTTCAAGTTAAGGAAATGAGTCCCAGAATTCCTCAATGGATTATTGCATTGCAATCAAGAAAGAATGTGACCTCGTGCTGAAAATTTCTTTAAACAAAATTTCGATTTGAGTGAACGGTTTCTCGAAAGTTTTTTAACAGGGCCAAACTTTGTAAAGTTTTAAACTAAAGTATATGCTGCTTTCATCCCAGTTAGGAGATCCTTGTAGAGAAAATACGTGCAATCTATAATCAAGGTACAGGATTACTTTGCTTAGATTTGATTTAGAAAATAATAATATAAGGCTGATCTCAGGATCAAAAACCTGGTACTGATTTGATTGTTTGTTTTCTTAGCCGATTATCACTAATTAATCGGATAAGTTGGTTCAGCCAGTTTTGTGAGTAATAAGATCGTGAAAGTTTTATTGATCAAAATAAGGTCGAAACTGACACTGTTGATGTCTTTAGATATTTCAGATGGGCAAGCTGATTGTCCTTGCTAGAAATTACTTCGAGACGTTTTCAGTCCTTCACCAAATACGGGGTGTCCCAAAGAAATTGTTCGAAGTTTGATTAAATATTGAAAAACAACGATAATATGAACAGGCTCCGTGTTACGATACCCCTATTTCTAAGATCTTAAATTAATTTTAGACACAAGAATCTTGCAAATCCGCTGAAAATTCATTGATTTATAGGCTTTTAAAGATCAAGTTTGTGCGAAAGCTGAAACCAGAGACCCCAATGCGACCTGCTATGCAAAAAGGCTCCAAGATCGAGGTACAGGAAGGCTATCCAATGCCATACCTCTCATTAATATCAGAGCGAACCAAATAGGATTTCGAAAGTAATTTAATTCTTGTAACCATTGTCAAATTTGCTTTTTCAAACCTTTGCTCAACAGAATTCCTCAAAGCATCCATACGCTTGAATTAATGTTCGAGAGAGTTTGGTTATCGAAAATCCTTTCTAAATCCCATTTGGTTTGCCCTGAAATAACTTAGATAGAAACTGAAGAAGCGACAGCCCCATGCTACATTCACTACAAATGCTACGGAGAAGCCTCTGGTTTCAGCTTTTGCACAAACTTGAATTTCCAGAGCTTATAGCTCCGTGAATATTCAGCGGATTTGCAAGATTCTGGTGTCTAAAATTAATTAAAAAACCTAGGGAAGGATTGTCTTTCCATTTAGCCCGTTCATTGTATCGTTATTTTTTAATATTTAATCAAACGTCGAACAATTATTTTGAGATACAACCTGTAGATACACGTATTTTTTAAATATAAATCACTTTATCAGAAATCAAAAGCTCTCAGACCATCAAAAGATTGAAAATATAGGCAAGGTGATTATAAAGATTGATTGCCTCCTGCGGGACACACAGAATTCGGAGAGAAAAAGCACAGTGGGTTGGCGATCTGTGGGGTAGTATCATTTAACTAAACAAGCGATATGGAAATACTGGTGACCGCTCTGCAGGGGAATGCGCCCTGGGAGGTAGAATCACCAATTAGGCCTACTTTATTTTGCGTTCTGGCTCTTGTTAGTAACTGTGCTTTGTTCTGCCGTCCTGCAAGGAGGGAGTAGGTCAGCAAAGTGCAATGCTGCCGTCCCCCCTTGGGGAGTAGGTCAGTCCTATCTACCGTCCTGCAAGAAGGGAGTAGGTCAGCGAAATGCAATGCTGCCGTCCTCCCTTGGGAGTAGGTAGTCCTTAATGTGTAAGATAATTTCAAACCCTAAGACCACCCAGCATGGGGGTGGTCCTTACCGCGCTTCGAGAAATAAATTTAATGTCAACGTATTAAGTATTAATTGGCAACCCTTCCTAAGGTTTTGTTCTATCCAACCGGAAAGAATGGTGGAACAGGGAGAATGATAGGACCCAGGAATTTTGGATGTTGAAGTATCTAGTGGGGGGAGTGAGAGAGGGAGGGAGGGAGGGAGAGAGGGGAAATTTGTTTTGAGTCGAGTCTCAAGGCACGAGGAGGACTCGGAGCATGTTGCATGCTGGGATGCACGAGAACCCAAAAATGGGAGCTGGGACAGAGAGGGAGGAAACAGGGCATTTGCCCTTGTCGTTAAACCACATTTACTCTTAGGCGTAAATGTTTAGATTTTTTGCTAGCAATGACTTCGAGATGTTTACAGTAAATACATGTATTTTTTATATAAATCACTTTATCAGAAATCGAAAACTCTCAGACCACCATTTTTCTTGAACACAAAAGGATTGTTGGCAAAGGTGTAGCAGATTTTTGAGGAGTGCTATGTCCCTGGAAAGTTTCTTTTACTTTACATAGATAATACATATCACGTGACTCAAAGAGAGTGAACATTTTTTTGAAAAATGAAATATATTTTTGTATTACTAATCCTGAAAATTTCTGTTTTTGCATTTATGTCAATGACCAAATTAATATGAGAGATTAACTGGAGAAGTGGCCATTTGTGCTTTCAACAATTACCTGGTTTTGAAGCATGTTCCGGAATCGTAAGGCATGATGATCAAATTGAAATTTTTATCCACCACTACCACTTAACTTCGTGGTTTATGTCCTTAATAAAGCTCTGATAGCATTTAGAATTCCAGTTTCCATTTAATACTGCAAAAATGGCTTATTTTTGTGTGATACTATTGCTCAAAATATGGGTTTTGAGGCTTAATTTCATCATCTTTTCTCCCTGGATGAAAATAACAGTCATCTAAGAAATTAATTTTGTCGTTTACATTTACTCAAATCCACAAAAATATCTTCACGATCGGTAACATAATCAAATTGTGGTGAGTTTTCGAAACGTTTCGCTTTTTATGGGTCACCTAGTAGAACACGTATAGGAAAGCTTTTGTGGTAGACACGTAAACCTACGACGTGATTCCTTGTATTCGTTCAAAGCGATACTGAGACTTATGTAATGAGTCTAGTAGACACGTACTTTCCGTTGCAGCTAACTAGAAAATACTGATACACCATGACTGGCTATAATTGACAGTTATGATCAACATTTGGTCATCTTCCACTTAGGAAGGAGAACTTTGCGTGGCTGTTCACTCGTAGCTAGCGGGAATTCGAAAGTAGTAAATTCTATTTTTTTATCAGAACGGTTTTGTTTTATGACCATTACTTCCCGATTACTCAACATTTCCTCTGTCATTTGGTAAACTATTGAACACTTTCGAAGTTCTTGCATTAACGATTTCAAATTTGAATGTTCAAATTTCAACTCATAAATAGTAATGCTCCTGTAAACTAGGCAGTGAAATTTTTTTTTTAATTGAAATTGTAGCAGCCATCGGACCATCTACAATAGAAAATGGTCAGAAATTCAGAAGGAGATGAGTGTGAATTTTGTCATAATTTAAGGTTTTTGAAAGCAGGAGCATTGTACAAACGCTGTCGTTTTCTCTTTCTAATTAAAAAAATCTTTTGCTTATGGTTTGTTTTATATCTAGAAAATAAGGAGGAAATTGTTTCTTAGACTTTTCGATACACTGAAATCTTCCTGAAGGCTTGTGTTCAATTTATTGGCCTATTGACCAATAATTTTAGCAAAGCGGTCCTCCAAACGGAGTAAATTTTTTTTTGGTCAACCAGGAGTTTAATTGAATTTATTTCAAGGGATCGGCCACCGACGCTCACGTTTCAAGACTTACCCTGAATTAACCTTGAGGAAAGCTACAATGGCTGACTTAGAGGCGCTTTATTTGGGTTAAGTCCCATAAATATGTGCCTTTTATTCCCAAATACCGCAAGACAGCCCTGGCGATATGATGGATGATGCAATTATACGAGGTCTCTTTAAAATGGCAAATTGACGGTAGTGCTAAAGTCGAAACGTCAAGTGGTTTATTGTGCATGAATTTGAAACTTTATTGCTTCTATGTGAGCCTAGTCCTTCTGAACGTCAACAAGTACAGATCTACGCAACCTTGTCTTAATTTTTATTTCCAGTGAATTTGTTATTTGATTTAATTTCATTTTTAATTATTTATACAGGGTAATACATTCAGTAATGTAAAAATAACTGATTTACAATGTGCCCTGTCTAAAACCCTAGGCTAATTAATATACAATCTGTTTTTAGTAACAAAGAAAAACAAAAATTAATATACAGTCTATTATGGTTAAGAAAAGGAAATGTTTCATGTTCAATTAGAACTTTCATACCCGCTGGTTTTTCAAAGACTGTTTCAGCAAATTCTTGAAAGTAGCCAGTGAAGGGGCATTTTTTATTTCTGTACCTAGTTTATTCCATACAGTCACACCTCGATATGAGAAGCTACGTTGCCCATTGCAGGTTGCAAAGCGCGGTATTCTAAGGTCCGTGTCGGTATTACGGAGGGACCGTAAATTATTTTCGGATAATTTTGTAAACATTAGCTGCATATATTCAGGAGCTAATCCATGGAGAGACTTGTAAACCATTGTTGCTGTAAACCATTATACCTTGAGCACTCGTTCGTAGGGTGAAAGTTATATTTATAATGACCTATTCTGTGCCATCCTGGATTCCTTTTTGCCCACGTTGCAGATAGGAACTATTTTTCTTTATGTTTTACACACACTTGATGTTGTTAATATTGCCGTCCTATTTTGCTCATTTCGGCAGATTTTGTAACAATGGCATCATTAGCTATTTATTGGCATGGAAGAACAAATCAATTAGCAACTGCAGAGGGATTTCTACGGCCAATTAGTCAAGCCTCAAATGTAAATAAGCCAAGTCGCATAAGGACCCATAAGATGTCTCAGAATATATCAAGTCACATAAATGAAAACTACGTGGCTAACTCACTCACGCTGCATGCGAAAAGAGGGCTATTGAGGAAAGACGAAAATAGTTATCGAAAATAGAATGACAAATCGAAACACCCGCCTCAGGAATTTTAGTATTCTAATTCAGAAGCGCAACTGGAGGCAATGTACTAATCAATTTGTTCCTCTACTTTTTATATATAATCATTCTCAACAACCCCTTTCGCTGCAGCATGAGTAAGTTAGCCACCCTCGATTCACGGTATCCTATGCGCCTTTATTTATTTACATTTGCGGCTTGATAAATTGGCTGTAGAAATCCCTTTGTTTGAATAGCAGATAGCTTTGTACTTGAACGAATGTCAACCGATTTTATTGTTACAAAATCTGCACTTTTGCAAGGAATTGATTCTTTGAAGGAATCGATATCAGTTCGTTACGCAAACATTGACTGGCAGAAGATGGCAATTGCTTAACTATGACTATCAAATAAATGGTTCAACATATTCTTTCGTTGCTTGCAGTACCAAGAAGTATCACAAAAGTTAGACAAATTTTAGGACTAACTTCTGAAATAAAACGTCTTTCCATAAGATTTGACATTACAAAGATAAAGCATTATATAATTCGTGGAGTGGTTTTGATTTTACATAAATAACGGCAAGTTTTTCCGATGATAGATTCGTCATGCCTAAGTCAAGTCCATAGATTTATTTGCAATCTTCCGTGACTCACACCGTTGCTATTTAAAGACCTACGGCTTAGAAAAGGACCCACATTGTGACTACTTGCCATTTACCTGCTGTCCATGAACGAAGTTAGATTACTTTCTCAGTTACTTTTACTTTCAACCGCAGGCAAGTTGTTGGGTTTCATGTCTTACATCACTCATAGCTTCTCAAGCATCAACCAAATATGGACAATGCTAAGCTGAACTTTCTTGATATGTGGTTTTTGAGTAGGCTTATTGACCTGTTCATCCCATTAGTCAATAAAGAAGTTATTTTTTCCATCATAAGGTTATTGGAATATGGCAGACCGCTTTTGCTTTTGGTCAGGCCAGTCTTCACTTTTTGCACGAAACCGGTTCAATTCTATTTTATCTTATAGTGGATGACCTGATATAAAAAGGTGAGATCTCATAGATCTATATATAGCTTATTGTATTTGATAATCTCAGCGCATGCACCTACAAAACAAAGCCAAAGAAACAATGGCGTGTTTAGGCTTTTTCTTTGTCTTATTTATACACCATGCCATTTAGCTCAAGTCATTCACTTCAACTAAATAAGGATATAAACTACAAGTTGAACATTAACACAGCACAAAAATAACAGCCAATCTAGGTTAGTATTTGGGAACAAAAACCTTTCACAGAAAAACAAAGCCAGATTCTTCCAACGAACTTTTACCTCACAGCATACACTCATAAGTACATGAGTGTATCCGGGCTTTCCGAAGTACAAGAATGTTTCTTCTCCTTCTTGGCTATCCATATCCACAGTACACAATGGTTATTGTGCCTCCCGAATTTTTTACATTTTTCCCACCGAAAGAATTTTGTCATTGCTTCCCTATCTCATAGGATTTACCTGTGGCATTTTATCCCATTTTTGGTTTCAGCATTTTACTCACTAAACAGTTCGGAAGTTACATCTTCAAGATGAGACTGTGATAGGAAATTCGAGTTAAAATATGGCCTGCGAACTATTAATCTTGTTACATAGTTCAATGTGTTGTATGTTGGTGACATTTTTGTGGTCATACCCACCTTTTGTGGTGTATTGTACTCGTCTTTGATTTGATGAAGCAAGAATGTTAATTCCCTATGCCCTCGGTTCCTCCCTTTGAACTGCGTCACTGTTAAACAATTAACCGAAATTGTGAGTTATTCAGCAACATTGTAATTGTAGCCGCCTCAGAAATGACCTATGTGGCAATATCAAATTCCATGGCCTCCGTCCGCAACATCGTTCTCACAATAGAAAGGCGCCTGTGTTTCTAAATATTTAAATATGCATTCACGGGGGTATTGGATGAAGCAGGTGGTAAAAATATTTCATCGATGAATATATAAGGCATGTATTTCTCGGGATTGACATTAGACCTGGCAGCGACGATAACGATTAAGTAAAGTCACCACATGAGAAACGTTAGATTAAAGTCTTCTGATAGTAAAGCGCAGTGGTTTAAGTGCAAAATTCACTGTAATATTTAAGCTTTTTTAGTCCAAAGTATAGAAATCAGTGTACCTCAACACGAATTTCGTGGCTAGTGGTTGACCAGTCTTGGAGCTGTGGAATATCGACGATATTTATAGTTTATCCACGATGTATAGCACAGAAATAACATCGCCTGTTTGCCTTGCAATGGTACCACGAGAAACAAGAAAATCGCTTGTAATTACCAACAAGAACGAGATAGAACTCAACTTTGGGAGACTGGAAAATGGGTATCGCGCTGCTGTAGGGCAGTCGAACGGTAAGATAAATGTCCACGGAGATCAGAAGCCAAAGCATACTTTTGGTAATATTGTTATCATTACTCTGCCTATCTTTCTTGTCATTATACCAACAGTACTGTCCGCAGTTGCATACATTATGGCGAGACACAGAGACACTTTAAAATTGCCTGAAAGTCGTGATGTTCCTTATATCAGTGACATTGGAGATTCTCAACCCCAAAGCAGCCTTTTTACTCTAGGGCTTTCGTTGAGCTCATGTTGTACGTTTGCTGTTATCTCTTTGCGATACTTTCAAGTGAAAACCCATTTCGAAGATGTCAAACCCTGGGTAAATCGTTTTGGTTTCTTCGCTGGTGTGCTGATTACTATTGGTAAACTTATGGTTGCGTCATTCCAACTAACAGGCCTTCAGATCCCACATTATGCCGGTGCTTTTATCTACTCCTTGTCTGCTGTTTTCTACACCGTCATACAGACTTATATATCGCATAAAGACAGCAACATGCATGGCAAAGGCAGAGTTATGTTTCTCATCTTCCGAGGACTTTTATCAGCCGGTACGATTTTGGGAGTCTTGGTTTTCGGAATCTTTCTCGTACCTTCGCTGGTCAAATTTAACAGACCTGGATATTCAATGGCTCAAGCAGGCGAATGGTGTTTTGCTGCGTGTAAAATGTTATTTATGTTGACATTCGTCGTCGATTTTTGGAAGCTTCAACCACGTTTTCTGCTGGATAGAACTGACTAAGTTTCTTTGTGAATTGACCGTATTCCGAGTGAGCCACAAAAGTTTCGTCGTTTGAAAAATCACCAAAATTCGAACATTCAATCATTGTCGAATCTTTACTTTTGAGGTGTCGCACCAAAAATGAAATTAAAATTTAGGATTATTGATGATCCTATTAGCAAAATTCTGAAGTTTTAATAGCTACCTGCTTTTGAAGCATACTACGAAACTGCACAGAATTTCTTCAAGCGCTAGATTTTATCCATTCTAATTCTTTTATATGGTGGGCTATGCCTGAAATTATTCGTATAATCATGTACGAATTGAAAGTCAATATGAAATCGTAAAATTACAAATCCTGGGCAGGACGGAACTGCGGATCACGGAACTGCGGAACATATAAAGAAACCTCGCGAAGGAGAGTATAGGATTTTTCTAACGTCGAAACTTCTTGCCGACTCTCATCCGGTAAATATGTAGGATTTCGTATAATCATAACGCTGCACTGCATGCACTCTTGAGTTTATACAGTCTCCAATCGTTTAACGACTGGGCTGTGTTTGTTATTCAGTTTTTATCCACGAAACAGAAATTAGAATACAAAACAATTTCAGAAAGAATTCTTGCACTGAGAAGGACACACCCATATTTTATCATTAATTTAAAAGCAATTTAATGCTCTTTTTGATGCTACTAACATAGTTTCTTAGCTGTTGTTTGTTTATTTGTTTATTTATTAGTATATGAAATACACCTGGTGTTAAGCGCTGATTCATAACCTCAATTCACTCTTCACTGTCGTCTAAATGTAACAAGAAATGCAAAAGCAGGGATATACTCTGACTTCTTTAAACGTATCGATGATATCTTCAGTAAAAACTATAGCATTAAACTCTATGTTTGTAGAAGGATATCAGTACCATAAACGTATGGGAAGATAACATTTGGGGGTCTGCCGGAAAAAGCAATTGTTTACGGACATTTTTCCAGACTTAAGGTGGTTTTTTGCTCGAATATGGCTAATTTTTGCAAATTTTTCCAACGTGCGTTGGGGGGCCTGGCTCGTACGCTTATGCAGTATTGCACCAGTTCATGTTTAAAATTGTTCTATCCACATTGTATAAAGTACAGTAACGTACATCATTACGTCAGTTCTAAAATTCAATTCCATGGGATTTCCCCAACATATTACAATGTTCTCTGAGTCCAAATGCTGAAGGGCTTTTCCCATTGCGCAACCAACCTGCTCTAGTGATAGAATTTTGTTATCTCAGAGTACCTGCAAGTCCCCTTTGATGAAGATATTCCCAATGTTATCTTATTGCATGTAATATATTTGACTTTTCGTGGCAATCTTCTTTCCACCGTCCGTGATAAAAGTGGAAAGTTATTTTGAGGCTTTTCGTGATGCATCCTTCGCCAACTGAAGTTAAAGAAACGTGGAATAATTTACCGTCCTGGTTGGAAAGTTTTGTGTTTTCTGAGTTGTCCTGGTTGACTCTTAAAAAGTAGCCTGCGTGGAGACTTTACTTTTCCACAGCGAAGGAGTGCAAACGAGGAACTTGTGGCTACTTAGAAAGTAGATCAAGGGCTTTTATCTGCGTTTTGACTTTCATCAGTTCCAAAACAAACTGAATCCTAGCTGGGAAAATACATTTCATAGATTGAAAGTTAAAAGAACACTTTTTTGAATTATATTTTCACACGTAGAACGCCCAAGTAATTTCTTGTTTGCTCTACAGAAGAAGCACATATTTGTCTTGTAACACTCTCTCCCTGGCACTTTAATTAGGCTGGCACTAACAGTGGAGGAGGAAGGGCGTTGTTACGTTTATAATTCCTCAACCAATAACAGCTTCTTATTTTCCCAGTCTCTTCTCAAACATTCATCTATTTGATATTTGGCTAGCTGTTCTCACCAGATACTTATAAAACACTGTAATTTACTGATGACATCTCGGACAAACCCAACGAACTTTGCCTGTATTTTAAAAGCCCTTTTAATCTTAGACAGTAACTGGAGAACATTCAGTATTTCATTTCCATTCTTGTATATTTAATCTTGTTCTCGTAGTATATTAGCAATATTTGCTGAAGACATTCAGAATAAATCTGTTATTTGAAAATTAATTGTTTTGTGACGCATGTCATTTAATGGCGTATAAATTATTGCAAGATTTTACATTTTATTATCGATACTTTGCATAAATATTACTTTTGATGCTTTTGTCTGTTGCCTTCTAAGATTTGTGGGTGTGAGAAACTATGTATTACTAAAATTACTACCGTAGTTGCAGCAAAAAAGGTTTGGTTCATTTCTATGCTAGTTATGGCACTTTGCCCCTCTCCTGAGCATGGCAGTGGTCTAACCAACAGAGCCCGTGCAAAATACTGTTAAAAACCTGCATGCACAGCCACCCAGGGTTTGAGGCATCCTTCTCGGGTTGTTCTATTTACATTTACGGCTTGCCCGATCGCCGGTACAAATGTTTGCATGTTAGCTACACATTGAACAATAATTACAGGGTGGCATATTTTCTTCTTCGATTGACTTTACGAAGGTTTGAATGTATCATCTAAATCGCAAATTGACATCTTTTTATTTGTTTACATACTGCAACAATAATGCAATGAAATTACTAAGTGTAACCTGAATTTTTAATGCATTGTTTGCATGTGCTGCAGATGTAAAGGTGTAGCTTTATTTTCAATTTCCGTTTTTATGTTGCTGTTAATACCGTTTCCTGATTTTAATCGATGTATTGTATTATCATTGTCAATCCACATGAAACTTGTAGCAGACTAGCACAGGCGTCAAACTTTGAAAAATAATATGTAACTGCTTGCTGCGCCATTCTTTGGAATAAATGGCTTGAAAGCTTGAGATGAACCTGGCATTTTTATATCTTAATCATTTTCAAAATGTCAGCGTTTTTTTAGTTTTATAAAAAGAGCTCGTGTACTCTTGAAAAGTATCATCTCTTTGTTGGCCTTTGGGCCACGAAAATGGCGAAAACAAAGAGATGACACGCGTGAAGCATGTTGGTTGAAACAAACCCTTTAATGTTAGCAAGGTTCGATCGCTTTTCCCGTTTACTATTTAGCATTTTGACGACGTCACTGCCTGAACACCAGTTGAAATTTACAGCTCGCTAGTTTTGAAAATATACACGATATCGAAAATGCCAACGGTAAAATTACATTAAGAAATATTTGTGCAGCAACCATTTACACCAACACTGCATGTCGGTACCCCCAAAATAATGTAATGACGTTTGAAAGATCACCAAATCTCAAATTTATTACAAATCGAAGAAATTCCTTTCGTAATATTATACAAAAATTAGCTTCAAATTAGTAACATTTGATGTCATTGCAAGCTACCTCATTTTGAAGCATACCGCGCTATAGCAAGAAATTATAATTCTATAGTACTGTACCCCAATGGTTTATCAAGACTAGCAATGTTTTAAGTCTAAACTCGAAGTAAATTATTAGACCATAGTCTTTTGACTGTGATTAGGCACAATCTCCATTTGGAAAAGGGGAGTTTAAATTGTTTTATCTTGCCTACTAGAGGAGACTTAACCTCTTGAGAATTTGTGCACGTTCGAAGTAAATTTTTAACGTATTTGGAGCTTTAATACCTCAATTTATGTGTCAGACTGTAAGAAGAAGCATCTCTTTTGGAGACATGAATGTGTAGTCGAAGTTTGAATCTCATTTTATCTTTTGTTTTTGTTTAGACTGTGGCCCGTTTTGTTTAGCTGATGAATTAATACCTTGGGAAAAACTTTTGATCAGCATTGTATGCCGAAAGCAAAGCCACGCGCAAGGTTGCAAAGCCATTTTAGTGCTCTTTTCAGTCAAATGCTAATTCATTATCAAATCACGACTGCAGAATAGCCAGCTGTGCTATCATCCGTGGGATCTCCTTTACATATGTATATTTATTTCTGGAATATTTTTAAGCTGCTCTAAATATGCCATCATGCTTCCTTCAAAAAGAAACCTTTCAGAAATTTCTGCGTTATGCAACGTCGAACAGAAACATCACAGACACCAGATTATGTTTTTGAAACGATTGCTCTCCACGCATACATACCCTCAAATTCAGTGGCTTTACCGAGCCAGCTTCTATCCTGTAGTTAAATAGGTAGAAGAAAACCAACATCTGTCGTTTAGATGCGGATATGAGGGTATGCTCTCTGAACGAAAATATTAAAAAAATTCACTTTCTATATGTCCGAATCGACTCGCATATTAGGGCGTGCCCTTATAAGAGTTTTATTCCTGTAGGTGTTAGCAAGGAGAACAGTTTATCCGAGACTATTCAACAAGAATTAAAGATAATCAGTATCAATTAAGCAACAGCTAGCAGTTTTCAACCTCGTTCCCAAGGGTATCTGTTGTTGTCAAAATGAGGCTGGAGACCTCAACAGGTACGTTTCAGTTTACGGAAAACCATTATTGACGCTGGGTACGAGGTTGAACATTTTTGTAACTTTCTGGAGTCACTTCGCATATAAGGGGCTACTTTATATGCGAAGAGCAAAGCCTTTATATTTAGGTGCAAGAGCATGCCCTTACATGCCAGATGCCCTAATATCCACGTCCATACGGGAGTAATACAAGCAATCTTGTAAATAAAAGTTAGAAAAGAAAAATATTGTAATAGGGTATTAGAAATTTAATAAGGTAGGGGAGGGTTGGGTAGGGTTGGGTAGGGTAGGGTAGGGTAGGGTAGGGTAGGGTAGGGTAGGGTAGGGTAGGGTAGGGTAGGGTGGAAAAGGGTGGGGAATGGTTCCGTATGGTAGGGTAGGGTAGGGTAGAGTAGAGTAGGGTATGGTATTATATTCGTTTTCTTTATCTAGTTTTTTTGTAACTATTTTTTTTTTTTTCTGGTATTTTAGATGCATGGCCCCTTGTAAACCAGCATTGCTGAATGGGCTAACATGCTTAAATAAATGATGATAATGATAAATGATAATGATAATGATAATGCATCTTTGACACCCTTATCTAAGTGCCCCAGTGAGATGTCAGATGCTCGCCAGGGTCCTGGTGATCGACGAAAATAGTCAAATTTTGGTCAGGGAGTTTCAATTTCGTTCCGAGGACTGCATAATTTTTGGCGGGGAACTGTATCTGCGTGAAAATCGTTACTCAAATTTTTTCCGGGGTTTGCCAATTTGCAGCCGAGGCTTCATTTGTGAGGCGTTTTGATTCACATCTTGTTCGGAGACAGATTTTGTTTCCCACCGGGGAAATCACCGGGGTAGAATGTGCTGGAGCACTCAGACGAGGGTGCTCTTTGTATAGAAAACATCGTACCGAACTATTTGAATGATTTGAGAACGTTTAGACAAGAGGCTCCAGGGAAATATTTCTCAATCCCTTGCTTTCTCGACCAGTGTTCTTACTTATTTAGCGACGGAGTCATCCGATCATCTCCAGCATTTAACTTTTGAATAATAATTCATTACTTTTGCGCGCAAGTTTTAAAGAAACGAGAGGCGAAAATTATACAACGAACTATGATATTATGTGCACGGGCTTCTGCATCAAGTAAAGTAGCCCTAAAAACTTCTGACATGTGAAAAATCGCTTTTACTGGAAGTGGAATAAATTTCTTTTTA
This sequence comes from Aurelia aurita, assembly GCA_004194415.1. Taxonomy (NCBI): domain Eukaryota; kingdom Metazoa; phylum Cnidaria; class Scyphozoa; order Semaeostomeae; family Ulmaridae; genus Aurelia; species Aurelia aurita. The sequence goes on from REGM01000030.1 coordinate 854,442, forward strand.
CGTTTATTATGCCGATTTGATATTTGATATTGCTGCGTACTTGACCTTGTCACTTTTGTCTTATACAGTTTTACTCGGTAATTCAGTGTTACTTCAGTAATTTCTATTTAGTAGTCCGTTTTATAAAATCTCTGTGAAATTGCCACTTAGGCAGAGGAAACCTCCCACCGATGTAACCAACGGAAATTTGAGGAAAATTGTAAGAAATCCTTAAGAATACTCAATGATGAGAATTTGGAGAAACTTTCAGGACTGTGTCCAGTCCTTAATCTCTAATAAAAATGTAAATGTGTTCATGCGTACTACTCAAGAGTGAAATATTTTTATGTCAATGTTAGTTGCTTTTCGTTTATAAAAATTGTTTGCGAAATAATGTTTTTCTTCATCTTTTTAACAGTGCATATGCTTCAGATCTGATGATAGACCAAGGACAATAAAACACAGGAGAAATCCAAAGACCTAGCATTGAGTCGTGAGTCACAATTTCTTGAAACTTTTACATGAACCATTGGTGATAATTCAATTTACATTTTAGTTATATTTTTTACATTTTATTGTGCAGTAAATGCAAATTTCCTTACATTGTTTGGTTTAGAATTATTTGTCTTGTTGGAAAAGCTAATGCAGAACACATCAATTATATTTTAAGGAAGGGGTCGTCAAGATTTATTCTTGTCGCCTGAAGCTATTTGCAAGGTTTTATCGCAACTGCCAGGTGATTCAGAAAAATGTACCCACTGTTTTAAAAATCGTGCAGGAAAGTCTATGCAACCAATTTGTAGAATTTTTATTCCATGATCTTACTGAGATTTCAACTTGATTTTTGAGATTTTCCTGATAATTTTAGGTGCATTATTTCCTTCTTCTGAAATCAGGATTTAGCCAAAAATCCTCTTTCTCAATCTGTGTCAAAAAAAACAACAAATTGTCTGTTCACTATCATATAGATGTTGACTTTTTGATGCTCAGCATTGATGAGAGAACATAATCACACTTCAGCAGTTTCCATACAATTAGAAAGCAGTGACTGGGCAAAAATATTATTTTACCATTTTAATGGTTGAAAAATGGATTTAATTGAGCCACTCGCTTATAGTTTTAGCCAAAGCCCATGGAAGCTAGTTTTCGGCAGTTCTTGATTTGAGATCAAGATTGTGCACTGTAAATTATGAATAAATTCTCAAAATTAAGTTAAACTCTTAGCCAGACAACGGAGTTGTACTATTTCAAATCGGTTTTATAGCTTTTGTTGTACGATTTTCAAATAGTGGAGAAATTTTATAACTTACCCGGTACAATTAAAGTCTGTCTCAAATTAGTTGTCACGTGAAAATGCCCGCGAATAAAAACAATGGAAGATGTTTGCTTGAGTAATTTTGCGTTATCGCAAATCTCACGTGACATCTATTTTGGGACAGACTTTAGTCAAAATCTACAAAAGACGGGGAATATACATTAGATTGACTTTCTGCGTGTGTTCAACCACTTATGTTCCAATAAAAACTTCTTGGAAAATTTATAAATTTTTTTTCAAAACTGCTTTCGTAGATTTGTAGATGATTTCAAGTGATAGTCAGGTGAAACTCAACAAAAGTATTTTTATGATGACATTGTTCTTAGGTTTGCTTCAAAAATGATGTTTTGTAAAATAAGTAAGATGGTGTCATCTCTTTCGCGTAGGACGAGATCATTTGTTGGTCCATGGCGCAACCATACGGAAAATATTTCCAAAACAGTCAGTAGAATATTCAAATTTTGGTGATTTCTAAAAATTTGTAGCTTCTGCATATGACCCTGTGTGTACAGTGTGAAGGTAAAATCCCTCGTGTGTTGAGATTTTCTTCAGAAAATTAACTAGAAAATTGATTTCAAAATTATGAAACTTAGACTTGTTGGTCGTAGATTATCTTAGGTTTTCATAGAACAAAATGCTAGCAGTATGTTAAAACAAATTAAATTAATGTCAATCTAAAGTTTGAATTTAATAAAATGGTTTATAAACTTAAAACCATGGATTTCATCGATGTTGTATACCTCTTGATCTGCAGAAATGCTTATATGGGATTTGTGGATGCCGCTACAAGCACAATATCTGTAAGAAGATGCCGGTACCACAAACGATGCGTTCCTGATTGCCATATGGGCATATAATGCCTACTAGCCTGGTATTCAATGAATACCTTTGCAGCATATGGTATGATATTGTTGCCACATAACAGTGGACACCGGGAAGGCATTAAGCTACAATATATTTGCCGCTTCGCTGAAAAGAAACCCGCTGATTATAGTTCTAGGCGCATGAATTAAATGCCCATAATTTCTGTCGACTCGTTACATGAGTAGGCGTTGCAATTCTTTGTTCTTGTGTAATTCTAACATTTAATTCTTAGCTTTTGAATTACATACATGTAGTGCCCGAGTTACATGCTTAGGTCCATCTTTTGGAAGGTGGTTTAAGACATGCTCAAAAGTTTCAAATATCAAAAGTTACATGACAGATGAAAAAGAGGTTTAGGCCCATACTGTTTTTAGAGTTATTGAAACGAAAGATGCTTTCCAATGCCCGAACAAAAGGCACGCGTGTGTATTTCTTAAAGCACTCTCCGCTTATCTCCGTAATCATATGCCGTAATGTAACTTCAAGGTGAATTATTTATGTTATTTGATAATATTCCGCGTTTCTAGAGCTTGTCACTAAATACTAGACTTATTACATGAGTCCTTGTTTTCGCTCCATTCCCCCCTAACCATCCCCCACAATACCCATTCCGCTTCAAACAAGTTTTAGCGGAATATGACTGTAACAATAAATAACAATTCAATTCAATGGAGCAAAACTTTGACTCATATCATCAGTCTAACTATATACCGCAGTTATGTTGTGTCTTTGGAAATTCAGGCTACACGAAATTAACGCTCCTATTGGATTTAAAGCAGTTTCTCAGGTACAAGCAATCTTTTTGAAAGCATGTGGTACAATACAGGTTGTCCCAAAAAAGTGTTCGACGTTTGATTAAATATTGAAAAATAACAATAATATGAACAGGGTCCAAGTTAAGATACCCCTATTTCTATTATAGTAAATTGATTTTAGACACAAGAATCTTGCCAATCCGCTGAAAATTCACGGAGTTATGTGCTTTTAATGATCAAGTTTGTGCGAAAGCTGAAACCAGAACCAGACACCCCAGAGCGACTTGTTATGCACAAAAGCTCCAAAGTTGTAGTAAAGAAAGGTTATCCAATGCCATACCTCTCGTTAATATCAAAGCGAACCAAATAGGATTTCAAAAGTAACGTAATTCTTGTAACCATTATCAAAATTTGCTCTTTCAAACTTTGCTCAACAGAATTCCTCAAAGCATCCATACGCTTGAATTCGTGCTCGAGAGAGTTTGGTTATCGAAAATCCTTTCCAAGTCCCATTTGGTTTGCTCTGAAATAAACAAGAAACAAAACGAGTGACATCCCCATGCTACATTCACTACAAAAGCTATGGAGAAGCCTCTGGTCTCAGCTTTCGCACACACTTGAACTTCGAGAGCTTGTAGCTCTGTGAATATTCTGTGGATTTGCAAGATTATGGTGTCTAAAATTAATTGAAGATCTTAGGAAAGGATTATCTTTCCATGGAGCCCGTTCGTTATATCGTTAGTTTTTAGTATTTAATCAAACGTCGAACAAGTTTTTTGAGACACCCTGTATAGTTTATAGTTTTCTCAGAGCTGATATTTTTCATAATTTCAAGATAAATGTTTAGCTTTCGTAACTGCAAAAATCGTCACGGCTGCTATTAATCGTTTCATTTGATATTTTTCCAAGGAATGTTTGTATAAAGTTGATAAAGCTAGCTTCGTAACTATTCGTCCAGACGGCATGATGTCACAGTAGCGTAATTTGAAATTTAATCCAAAGAAGTTATGAGAAACTGGCCTTTGTATCAATAACATTATAAACAGCGCCACAGCTCCAACAGTTGTAAGTTGCGCTTTGCTTCTTTAAAGTCAACGTTTCTTTTTGAAATTCGCTTATCTATCCGTGAAATGATTTGATAAGCTTCCAAGCTTTTAAAATTGATGAATTTTGATAAGTAAACGAGAGAATTTTTGAACGCTAATTTGTCAAGTCAAGTGACTTATCGTCTAGTTGAATGAATTGAAAATTCGTTCTCTGTAACGCATCCAAAATTAGCAATTCTCTGTGATTTCAGAGATTGTCATGCACTATAATGTTCCATTATCTTTTGCTCAAATGCTGGCAGCTCTGGTTTGACCTTGAGCAAATTTGAAGTTTGCTGATTTTTAACTCTACAACCAAGTTACCAAAAATACTGAAAAATATATAAAAATTTAATCTAATCATTGCAGATTTAAATAAAAATAATTGTTTGATAATGAGTTTGAAACAGTTTGCATTAGAATTTTTCAAATATGTTGCCTTTTTTTGGACACCCGGTATTTCGACAATGTTGCTTCTCGAAACAAATCGTTCTTTTCAAACTGTGTCGATTCTATAGAGTGAGGTAGAGTTTTAACACAATAGCTGTGTCCATCCAAAAGAATGCACCATATGTGTCTTCAAAAATATCATATCGCTTATAGGTTGGTGATTTTCCCATAACAGTAATTTCACTAAAAATACGACTTGTACGAAGAATATGAATAGATGCAACGTTTCGAGCATAACTCTTCATCAGGTAATTACTGTTATACTTATACAAACGACGTACAGCACGCACAACAACATTGTTTTTCTGGTGATTTTCTCGGGTGGATCAGAAAATAGTTTCGACGTTTGAGAAATCCCCAAAAGTTGGTTTTGCTACTAGTCTCTGAAACTTAAATTATTTTTAGCAATAATAACAATCATCCAAAATTATGCGAAAGATTTTGAAATGATAAATTTAGAACCCATTTTTGAGCCATAGGTTTAGAACACATCGTAAATCTTGCTTAGGATTCATTTACGAGTCTACTTTATTTTTCGATTCATAGATGATCACGAGATTGCATTCTTGCATGACCAACCATTTTGAAAAAAATCTAGATTTGCAGCCAGAACAGTCAGGCGGACTGGGTTCGAGCCCAGTGCGAGCCCCACCACTTGAGCGTCATGGCAAGGGGTCGCGGACTCGATTAGGTGTTCTGTACTTCTGCGACCCCAGCATTTGGCGCTAAAAACCGCAACTTCACTAGGGCTCAAATCTTTCAAATCTTTTAAAAGGTGGGTGTAAAATTCGTTTGCGATTTTCTCAGAGTTAAATGGCTTGAAAGGAACTTAAAGTACTTTGCTGTAAATCTGCCGTGGAAATCTTTTGACATCTTGCTTATTTTCAAAGTGGCGGCATTTAGAAGTTTTTTGAAAGAATTCATGGAAAATTTTGAAAAAATTGAAATCGTCGTAAATCCTAAACCAATAGAGGAAAAATGATACAATCTTCAAGAAAACCATAGTTTATGAAGGTCTACAATATGGTTGCAAGCAGAAATCTGTCGCTCTTCTGGTTTAGGATTTAGAAATTTGATGACGTCACAGCCTCAAAAATAATAAATGCCGCCATTTTGAAAATAATTAGATATCTAAAAATTTCCACCGCAGATTTACGGCAAAGTACCCTGAGTTCCTTTCAAGCCATTTAATTCAAAGAAAAATGTAAAAGAATTTCACACCCACCTTTTTAAAGATTTGAGCCTTATGCTCAACTTCACCTTCATCAGATATCGNAATTGAAATCGTCGTAAATCCTAAACCAATAGAGGAAAAATGATACAATCTTCAAGAAAACCATAGTTTATGAAGGTCTACAATATGGTTGCAAGCAGAAATCTGTCGCTCTTCTGGTTTAGGATTTAGAAATTTGATGACGTCACAGCCTCAAAAATAATAAATGCCGCCATTTTGAAAATAATTAGATATCTAAAAATTTCCACCGCAGATTTACGGCAAAGTACCCTGAGTTCCTTTCAAGCCATTTAATTCAAAGAAAAATGTAAAAGAATTTCACACCCACCTTTTTAAAGATTTGAGCCTTATGCTCAACTTCACCTTCATCAGATATCGAAGACACTGTGATCAAGGATGCAACATTAGCATTGTGGTGGAATCAGACTTGTTTAGGCCATTTAGATGATCGAGGAGATTATTTTACAAGGCAATCGGATTGTCACAGCCAAAAAAACTATATCAACTCATTTGTTCTTCAAAATGAGAACCTATACCAAATTTTCATATCTAAGTTTGCTTTTCTTCTAGGCAATGAACTTTAAAGAAACGAATATGCAAATTAAATTGCATTAATAAAAATTGGCAAACACCCCACGTTTTTTTGACTCACCCGGTACAAAAGCAGGGTGAAAAGGTTCCTACATAAAGCAAGGGCAGTATGAAGTTACTAAAAAGCCGATTAATCAATATACCTTCAGTTGGAGGCGCAATTTTTATTTGGGCCTAAGAACATGCAGCGAAGCTGGCAATTTCGATTAGGATTTGATAGCAGGTCAACACAAAAGAATGACAACCATGGTCTTAACATTAGATTGATATAAAGAATACTTTAAAGCTAACAAGGAACCGAAGGTATGTTGATTAATTGGCTTTTTAATATCTTCATACTGCCCTTGCATAAAGGAGTAAATATGGAAGATTTCAGGCTGTAGGTTCTTTTACGAGGAATGTTCTTATATGCGGGTTTTTACTGTATATCTTTATTAAAGATTTGAAGCCTTTGCTATACCTAGACTCATTCCAAAAGTCTCTTGTTTCTCTCCCCGAACTGATTTGTCGCTACAACAGACAGTAACTGCAGCGATAACAACAGCAACAACGAGACAATGAGCGAAAGTTAAAAGGCCTTATGTAATGAGTCTGCTACAACCGTGTATAAATCGTTGAATGGTCTTGCACCAGAATATCTTTCCAAATTGTTCGTCAAAAATTCTACTCGAAATACAAGGAAACTGAGAAATACTGAAACTGATCTTTTATTACCTCTACGGAAAACAAACAATGGGCAAAAAGGTATATCTTTTCGTGGACCTAAACTTTGGAAACAGCTTGAAAC